>JASANE010022141.1:0-43290 GCA_030248225.1 Trileptium ribeirensis | reverse complement strand
CAGCCGTTAGCGCGGGAGAGCCCGCTGAATCCCCGTATACTAATATATGACGGAACCCAAAATTGGGTCCCGACCCGCCACTGTGACTAACCCCCTCGTGTTTGGTATCGTTCGGCCCCGTTCTTCGTCCTGGGACCGAATTTCACCCCAGCCCCTCGAAATTCCCTCGGGAACCCCCTGTCCCGACTTCCTTCCCATGCCCCTTCCTTTTCCGTTTTCTTTTTTTTCTTTTCCACTTCTCTCTAACCGACATTTGGTCTTTGGTCCGTGTGTTTATGTGTGTGTTGCCATGTGTGTGTGTGTGTTGTTGTTGTTGTTGTTGTTGTTGTTGTTGTGTTGTTGTTGTTGTGGTTCTGATGTTTCTAGTGTGAACTTGAGCGACCTTTCTGTCGCTCAGGTCGCCTGTGTGTCTCATGTGTAGTGTGTGTATGTGTTCATGAGTATTGTGTAATGTATATGTGTATATATTGGTATATATATGGATGATATATATATATATATATATATATATATATATATATATATATAGTACATAAGGACATGACAAAAAACAGGATAAACAAGGACAGGACATGTTAAATTCTACTAAATTCGTGAGTTTTACGGACGGACTGGACACATGGGAGTAGGAAAGACGGGGGGGTAGATTTAGGGCCCTCCCACGGGCTCCGGGAGTTCCTGAATAGGACCCCGGATAGTTCAGAGGATACGTAGGAATGTGCTGCGTCCCAGGCCGCGAGATCGGCTCATTACCTCTTTCGGCTCCCCCCCTTTCGGGACGTCCAAAGACGTCCTGTCGGGATATCTGAAAAGCCATTAGTTCGGAATGCTAGGAATGTTTGGCTTTATCTTGTAAGCCAACATATAAACGTGCAATGTTTGCACGTTTATCCATGGATAGGGCGATAAAATTTAGCCCCAGATGCCCTCCAAATAAGCTTAATTAGGTGATGGATGAGGCAGCTAACTCGCTAAATAGCAGAAATTTGGCTTCAAATCGGCGAGTTAGCTGGGAGGAAAATTTGATGGATGAGGACCAGATCACCGAAAAGACACATTCAAGCTTATTCCAAGTATTTTATAAAGGGAAAAGATTTAAAATTTTGAAAATTTGACGGGTGATTTAGCAGCTTTCGTGGGACATTTGGGGGATAACGACCAAGCTAAGTTAGGTAAGAGGTTTAAAAGATCTGAGTAATGAGTTTTCGACAAGTTTCTGACAAGAATTTGGGACTACAGATGGGGTAAAATCGGAGATTTTGGGAGAAAACTCACAGATGGTCGACCTCCGAGTATTCGGAGGGTTCAAGTTTGATGTCGGCAATTTCGATTGAAGCCGACTCTCTCTAAAGGGGACCCAGGGTTTACGATAGCTGTCAAAAATAAAATTCGGGGAATTTTTCGATTGGGCGCCCGGGTTTGACCTCAAAAAAGTGGGCGTCAAAAGAACGTCGCCGATTGGATGGCGACAAAATCGCCATGCTCCAACATAGCAGAAAATTTTGAAGCGACGACTACCACGTCGTCTCTTGGAATCAGTTCGACTTCGGCAGCGCGGAGTTCGGTCGACTTTACTGACCGGCTCCGACGCTTGACTTTGTTATATGGTTTCACGGCTTTTATTACTCTTTCGTGTTTCTGTTTTTCGACTTGCGTTTGGAATGGGATTCGACCGACGGAGGACCCGCGTAGACATCTTTCGTCTCGCGGAAGGGGACTAGCTATCGCTGTCCCGGATCGAAGGTTGTAAGTCAGGAAGAGGCCAGAGCGAATGGGGGTTTATTTTCCCCAGATCGAGATGTAACAGACCGTTGAAACTTGATTAGCAGGTGCACGTTTTCTACCTTCGATAACTTGACCAGACGCCCGTCAGAGGACGTCTTATTTCCCCTCGTCAACTGAGTACACTTTTACAGGTTCTTTGACAAACCTTCTCGAGTCGAGTTCCGTTTAGGCATCGCGAGCGAATGCACGGAGGGTATTAGGTTGTGAACACAAAAGTCGAAGTAGTTCTGATTCCCCGTGGTCATAGGCAAACGAATCACAAATGGACGCCTCTCGTCCATGCTTTTGCATGATTTATTTCTCTTGAGTTAGGGTAGTAGAATTTTTCCTGAGCTGACCACGGTAAAATTTCCCCGAATAGTTATAGGGACCGGCTTATTTATCCACGTTTCTTGTTTACGAATTTATAGCTTAGTGGACCGTTCGATGCTCATGCCGCTGCTTGAGCTCGGACTGACTTTGCAGATAGGGACAGGGGACTAGCCTCTGTCGGGCTTTAGGAAGCCCTCAAAATTTCGTTTATCAGCTTGAGCTAAGCGAATTTGGGGAATATAAAAGACCAAACAAATTCTAAGTAATTTCAGCGTGAGCGTAAGGTGTTGGCACTCCACAAGGAGCGACTTATATACGTGTATTTGGTACGATTTGCGTATTTTCGGTTTGTACACTATGAAGAGCTCATTACTAACATTGAATAGGAATCAACCCCGGACTGCCCGAGTCCACGTCAACCCTACGATACCATTCGTCAGGATATTCTCTCGGATACGGCTTTAAAACGATTGCCTCAAAATCGCCCTGGCCAGACTACTAAAAAATTACTAAAGTTCAGTACCACGTACACACGTGGTTAATCGGTAGGAAACGCTCAGCCATTAAAATAAAGCAGCAGCACAGCTAGACGCCTCAAGCGGCCGCCGTACACGTTTTCAAAGGCTCGCTAAGATGTTCCAGGTTTAAAACAAAATCACTAGACCCACTTAGTAGCAAAGACAAAATCCCGACCTCTCGCGAATCGTTTTGACCTCAGACCGAGCAAGTGCAAAACCCCGTTTTCTTTTTGGAGCGACTTGATCGCTGAGTTTAAGCAATTTTCTATTTTATCATGGGTTGCCCTTTAGGCTATGTACTATGTATGCCCTCGCTTTGATTTTTGCTGTTTTCCTCTCTCTCCTTTTTCATTTTCCCTTGTTGAGTTTCGATCCTGCACGGGGAAATCAAGCCCGCTGCAGAAATCTCAGTACTAACCACTCGACTATCGAGTTCTGAGAAATTTCATTAAAATTTTAATGATAACTCAACTGTACGTTTTCGATAGTACAGTTGAGACACTGTACACTTTCGATGCGTACAGTGTACTAGGACATTAAAACGACCGCGATAGAGAGAGGACGGCAAAGCACAGAAAACACGACAAGGGAAACGAAAGAAACCAAAGAAACAAAGCAAGAAAGGAAAGAAAGGAACCAACCAAACAACCCCAAAAGAAAAGTACCAACCCACCCCAGGCGAGACTGAGTCCCAGTTGTGGGACGGGCACGACAACCCGTTAAAACGGTTAAAAGTGCGGCATCGGCCGCTTAGGCAATCGCTGAAGGCAACAACCGCCAATGCCCCGTCGACTTAGGCTGTCGAAATAATGACTAGGGGCGACCGTTCAAAATGAGTAAAACTCCGTCCCCCGCCGACATAACGTTGTTCAATTGATATCTTACAACCAAAATCAAACGGACTGTCACCGGCCTACCGGTTATGCGTTCTTAGGACTCGGGATAGTCAAACTCCCGGCTGGACTACCAGGGACGCTGGCATAACGGTTATTTGAAAAAACTACAGTGAAACCTGGCTACGGAACGGAACGGTTTGAGTGACTCGATAGGGACGTTAGGCAGTATCTACAGGACAAAGAGCACCGAGTTTCAACCTCTGGCGACCTCGTAGGCATTTAGCTTGCTGCACCAAGACGGGTAGCATCCGCTCGCTCGTGTTATAAGTAATCGTTGGTATTTAAATGTGTAACGACTTGTACAATGGTTGGATTTATGAATGCTACTATGGTTTACTTTGTGCTTTAAACACACGTTTTCCGCGTACCCGGACTCATGCCCTTTCTCAATCGTAACGAATCCCTTCCCCGCACGGTCCTCTAAATGTACGTAACGCCGCGCGGTATTGAGAGCGAACTTCGAAGCACGCCAAAACGCGTAACCCGAGCTATTGCTGATTTAGTTAACGTTCCACCGCGGACGTCTCGGGTTCAGATTTTGGTCCGGTATTCCCGGGATCGTATTCGCATGTATCGCCACGCTCCATGTGTGGACATAGACAAGGGAAATGAACGGGTACGACGAGGTCAACCTGTATCGTTTAATATTATGCTCTATTTGCCTGTCTTCGCTTTAACGCTGTACCATACTTTTGAATTAAAATGTCGAAAATCATTTAATGTGTCCCGTGTTGTTTATCTCCAGCGTAATAAGTGCGTCCAAAAGGGACGGGCCGACCCTTCGTGCCACGGCTTGCGGACGAAAATACCCCAAGCCCTGACACGAGCGGTCCGCCGCCAATATTGATATTCATGGATAATGACATTGCGGCGAGAGTAGTCCACCAAATCAATTGTCAAACTCACTGGCTTAACCGTCCCTCTCAAGCAAAAGACAAATTTTATTTGGAAAACTTTATCACTAGACATTAACACAGTCGAGTTACCACATTATAAAATAGATAGCCCGACGTTAAACTTTCAGGGCATGTCGGAACCCTGTGGGGGCCATATGGCTACAACAAACAAAGTGTTCGGCTAGGGATAGCTCAACAGAGTTCGAAATTCACATAGCAAAACTAAAATTATCATACGTTTCATTGCAAATTCGCTAAGCAAATCAACTTCCATTAGATTAGGACAGGGAATATCGGTTTGACATTATGACCTGTGAGCAGGTTTCGGTGTCAACCTCCCTGGGGGACCTCAGTGATCATACCAGAATACTAGACACGTGCGCAACCAATCGGGCGGGGTCCGAACACACCCCGTGAAGCGCGCCTGCGGCCTGCTAAGCTCCGTAACTTCTTGGGTCTGACCAAGGAAGGTGTCTAAGAAAGAAAACTTAGGGTCCGCCCTTGAGGTTATGATAGCCGGGGTCGTATGGGCATGGTGTTAGGAAGTTGCGCCATGCAGCTGCGTCACCGTTATTACAATTGTAGCAGCAATATTGTAGCTTGTGATATTGTCTGCGCTACGTTTGCTGTAACGTAATGCCATGACAATATTTTTTTCTTACAACAATGTCGCTACAATAACTTACGGTTTGCAATTCGTGCACACGCTTCTCTGTGACTGATGCATCCGAGTCCCTGAATCCGTCTACTATTAGTGTCCCGGTCGTCTCTGCCGCAGTGCCAAGCAGTCATGTAGTATCATAATAATGAATAATACAATATTGATTATCATAAGCTGTATGTAACAGCACGAAATTTTAGGGATTTCAACAAGATATTCAAATAGGGAAAATCCGCTAAATTAAGGTCAAAGTTGGGAAAATGGGTGCGACGGGCGATCGGATACCGGTGGAGCGTGACCGGATTACTATGTTGTGTATCGTTAATCGTTGTTATAAAAATAAAATATGTCATGGATATAATATGTCGTATCGTCACGCTCCACCCGCCCGAGGTGCACGGGGTGATTTTGGCACCACAATGGAATAATTGAACTCGACTTGTGGTATCCGGTCGGCCCAGAAGGAATGTAATAATAATAATAATTTGTATTGCTACGATGATAGGTTATGTATCGGAAGAGTGGTGGCGCATCCGGATGGGCCGAGGGCAAGGGATGAGGTTTCTATGATTATTTTTCGATCTAAATTGACTCGGTGCCCCAAGGCCGATCCCGGTGTGCCCCATGGTAACTGTGCCGTATTAATGTTATTGTTATTGGCAATCATTGTTGCTTTATGAAGAAGGTATTTTGCGTTGCATGTCCGAACAGGTCGGGATGTTACATGGAACCTTAACCCAAAATTTGAATAGGGGAGTTTTTGTAGTAATTTCGATTTCAAGGACCTGTTCTGGCGTGCAGCTGTGATATCAATAAATCATGAAGTGAGGCGAGAAATTAAAACTCATAGGAAGGGGAGGTAACGCAACTTATCCACAACGTCATTTTCACAGGGCCTACTTAAAAGCGGAAATTTTCTTAGTTTTAGGCAGCTACGGCCCATCGGGCCTAGTTCATTGTTATAAGGGACCCATTAGGCTTATGAGTTGTGGGTCCGGGTCAAATTTTCTCCTACTCGTAAATACTTAGGGACCCCCAACTAAGCGTTTAAACACCCAATTTTCAACGACCCAAATCTCAACCGAAATAACCAAAACTCCCCAATTTTTCAAGCTCGGTACCTCCACGGGGTCTTACCCTAACTGTCTCATCGAAAACCGGGGCCACCTAACTTAACCGGTCCGCGCAGGACCCCGATAACCCTCCCGGGACACCAAAATTTCCTGTCTTTGACTCACAAAACGGCCTCTAACAGGCCACCTATGGGAGCTATAAAAAATTTAATATTTTCATCAGTAGGCGACCAGCCAGAGCATGAACCTGGTCCCGCTCCCGGCCGCCTACTGTTCTCCGTTCGCTCGCAACTGTTGGAAACGCGTTCCAACCTTAATGCATTGCCAGCGCCCTGAGCGCTCGTATAAATTTTCCTTTTGAAAACCTCGCGCCTACCAGCGCGAGGTTTAGTTGTTTACGTGCCTTTCTTGGCACGTTTCGGCCACTGCCCACATACAAAGTTTTCGTCTGCCTGGTAAGGGTATGAGCAGACGTTGTTTTTGGTCGCGCCGCTGTGCGTGTTGTTTATATATATAAAGCGCTTTTCTTCTTTTGTTGCTCTTATATATGTCTATATATATATTTTTGTAATTATCGGCGAGTTCTGGGTATACGTCAAAAAGGGGGGGGTAGACACAGGGTATAAAAGGAGATGGCTCGGCGCAGCGTCGGAGCCAGTCGAGCAAGTTGGCCGCAAAGTCGGCAGTTTCATTTAGGGCGGTTGTCGCCATTTTAGAGTTTGTTTCTTTTTCTTGGCTTTTTGGTTTTTCTTTTCGGCTCGAGTTTTGCCCAGGAGGCTCCTACTGTGTAGCACAGGGTGGAGACCCTCCTGGGGCGCTTTTCGCGATTGCAGAACTTCACAAACGCGAGCTGCCTTTGCGGGTGCTGGCGCGTCCGACGGATGCTCCGCGCACCCGTAAATGCAGCTCCATTAAATTCGAGAAAATTTGCACGCAAAATTGTTCACAAGCTTGAGATCCTCGACTGGTTCCCCGCTCGCCGGGTCGCCTTTTTCGCTTTAGACCCGGGGGGCGAAAATTTCATAACTATAGTGATGTGAAGGGGGCACAGAACTAGGAATACACACGGGGAAGGGGGAGAACACAGGGACATGGGAGGGGTAAGGATTGACGTAAGGTGTTCAAGAAAATGGGAACTAGTAGCGTGTTGACCTGGAGGCAGCCGCTAAAGCAGATAAGGACTGAGCATCTGTACAAGTAGCGCTAGGCTCTCCCACCAAAATTCGAGCATTCGGACCCTGAGCATTTCGTTTAACGAGTCCACGATTGAGTCGTTTCAAAACTGGTCTTCCAGGCCGTTTAGACACGGTAGAAGACTTTGGTAATTTGCAGGCATTAGTTTAGGATTCCGCCGCAAATTGGCATCAAACGCGTTTACGATTTTCAACCGATTTTCAAGAGACCCTGGAGCTTCTTTTGACTCGTGCTCCATTCCACGTCAACTTTCATAGCCTGAGTTGAGCCTAAGTCATGGGACAATCTACACGAACTACTCCAGGTCACACGGCTTAAAGACCCAATATTGGGGAAGAAGAGAGAGAGAGAGAGAGAGAGCGGTCCGCTCAGAACGGACGCAGTCATTTGCACGCGTGGAGCCTTCAGGAGAAATTAAGAACGGAACCCCTGACGCTAGCCCCAGAAATTTGAGCTACTACTCTGAGATTCGTGCCGCTCCGAATAAAAATGTCAGTTAACCAACACCAAAATTTAAGACGGGTCTCAGGCCGTTTAGACACGGTAGAGCACTTCGTCATGCAATTTTAACAATGTAACAACTAGCGATGGGTCGATGCGGTCGCTCCATAGGGAGTGACGTATCAGGACCTTTCGTGCGTTGTTGTCCCCATTTCTTACGGCTTTACAAATCTATCATTCTAACCACGCAGGGGTATCCAAAGTGTTTTTAAGCTTAAATCACCACCAGTCCCTTTTGGTACTCAAACTGAGCAATTCGTTGAGGGTGCGGCAGCGCGTGCCCTGGCCATGCGGGCAAATGACTGCGGGCCTTCAGCTAAATTAAAGGTGCTCGGAGAGGAGCATGACCAAAACAGAAAACGAGACGGAGTCAGCTGCAGCGTATAGGCAAGTCAAATTTTTATGGTAATTCTTGTGCTCGCACCCGTTAGCCGAGCGACGACCCTGAGAAGACTACAAAGTGATTGTTTCCCCAGCCTTTTCTGTGAAAGAAACCTATAGGCGCAGACCCATAAACCGTTTAGACACGGTGGGTTTCGACACAGCGCCATCTTTTCATGTCAAAATCGTTAGTTCAGGAGATTATTACAAGACAGCCGAAATTCGGGAGACGCAGCAGCGCCTCCCTCTTTTGATCACGACTCGCATCTTTTAACTTGACCCTGGCGCAGGCAGATCTTTCAATCATAAATTAACAATTCTGGAGATCCGCAGCTGACATCTGGACTCGGTGAACGGTCCTCACATGGATGAAATACCGATTGAAACGAGTGTTTAACAATGAGAGCAGAGGACATATTACAGGCAAACCAGACAAAGTAGCTGGCAAGGAAAACTCACACCTGTGTACTGTCAGGCGGGTAACACAGTCCCTGGGGCATAAAATGTAGACGCAAGCTGAACTGAACTTTTCACGTTCCAATCAGGGGTCTGATTAGGATTCACCTCACTGCTTAAATTCATAACGGGGTGCCCTGCGCGGTACCCGACTTGTCAATTGTGTAAATAACCTGCATATATTCACAAGCGCGTGAGTGCCTCTGTTGTACATGAATAAAATGTTAGTGTTCATTAATTCACCTAGCGATATGTTCAATCTGATTTAGGAGTTCCCTTGCAAAAGAGAAGGGAGGACAAAGTCTCCATTCGGCTCACCACCTGGTAGTTTAATAATCAGAGTTACAGACAAATTAGTCTCTAGGTAGCCCCGCGAACCAAATCAGGCTTTACCCATTAAGAAATCGGTAACAGCCTTGGAGTAAAAGAGGAAAATTCGCTACCATTAAGGACCAAGGATTTAAGTAGGATTGAGGGAAAGGCGAGTCAGCCTTATTACCTGTGAGCAGGCTTAGGGGTTGACTCTCCCTCGGGGGACCTTCATACCACTAGATACGTGGGCCAAAATAGGGGCCAGGCCGAACACCCTGGTTAACCCGCCGGCAGCCTGCTAAGCTAAGCGGTTCCCTTAGGTCATCGCATAGATCACCGGGGAGTCGTGGAAGCCGGGGTTGTCCGGGCACCACGCCAAGAAAAATGGTGGTGCAGCTGGGATCCCTTAGGGCCAGAACTGGTCCTAGTACAGTATATATGTATCAATGTTCCCGCGTAATGAAGGTAGGGTCGTCCCCATCCCGGAACAACCGTTGTAACACCCTTAACAAGTCTTAATAACAATTTTCACCAACTATTAAAATAAAAGGATCATTTTCATTCCATATTTTAAATAGCTTTATATTATTCCAGGGGACAGCAGGCAGTGAAAATTAGATATTATGGACCATAAAGCTTCCCAAAAGTGCTTCGTGTCTACCTAAGACTCACCAATATTTGCGGTCTTCAGCGCCCAGGGCGATATCAAGAACATTAAGTTTACATCATGTTTGTAATACATCTTGTGCGCTTTATATATGTGCAATTAGATTTTAAAAGTTTTGAAATTTGCGATATTCGGGGTAACGCTTCTAAAGAGGAGTAAGACGGAGGGTATAAAAACGGTTCGCTAATGCATCATCGGGACCAGTCGGCCATAGACGTAAAACGGGAGCGGTTGTTTTTTTTGGTTTTTTAAAGTTATAGGTTTTCTCGGGTCTCGGTTTATTTCTTTTATTTTGTTACTTGGCTTCAAAGTTTTGATTGAGGCTTCCCATTTCCTGTGCCACGGGGGTGGGATAGATCTATGCTGTTTTGGTGACTGGAAAATGGACAAACTGAAAGAAGTTTGAGTCCCAAGATAAATTTTTCTAGATTTCCCATGCCGACATTCCCCAGCCCTCTTGACGGAGCCGTGGTTACTGGGCTGTCGTCAGCAGGGCTGGGTATAACCATTAGATTTTCCAGCGACGGTAACTTAACGTGAATATTTCTGGAATGTTTGGGGTTAGTTCTTGAGTGCGGAAAAATGACGAAAAAAAATTCGGAGCAACGAAAGCAACCTGCAGTCATACATACTTTCTTGGTTATAAAACTGTGTTTTCGGGTTTTAGGCGGAGTTCTGCAGAATGGCCTTCGGATTCACACTCTGTGACGTCCTGGGGCATCCTCGCGATCTTGGTATTACCCGATGTTGTTACCAATGCATCCTGGAATTGAAACCTGGTCTACTCCGATCGGCGAGTAGCGCTGGATTCCGCAGAGCCAGGGGTGGTTGCGCTCAAACGTGGCATTACAGGTTTATTAAAGTCGGTCTGAGGTCAGACGTCACGACCCCTATAGCGCTCTCTTTGTAAGGAAATGGTATACGGCCTGGCAGGGTGGATGAGTAGACATACACCATTAGGATCCACCAGGGCAGAGGAAAACCGTGTGTCCTCGATCGGCAACCTGCATAAAGTAGGTTGGACGTTTGTTGTCCGAAAGTACTGCGAACACTCTATGAATCCAATCCTAATGCTCAAATAGTTTTGGGGGGTTTGTCCCGAGCTTAATACAGCATGCGTATGTCTTTAGCATTCGTTGGGGCTTCCGGTTTTGGTTAAAGAAACTTTTCAATCCGTGCAGAGGGTCGCTTGGTGGGACCTTGCTTATTCTTTTATTTCCCTACCCCTCCTCGCACCAGTGGCGGATAAGGCTGACCATCGCGTACAGATGCCAGAGGCTGTAGTACGTAAGCATGCATGAATGAGGCCCAGGTACCGGCCCGGGGACCCGTTCCACCTGGCGTTTTGCGAAATTGCTGTTATGGTGACGTTTTTAGATCAAGCCAAACTACCCTAAAATAATACTCATACGCGAACGAACAAAGTTGAAGTGTTAGGCGCAACGCCTAGGACCATGTAAACAAGAGATATGTGCGGAGGCACTCAACAGGGGGTTGTTGGGCCCGCAGTCGTTTTCTTATGTATTATGTATTACATGTAATTTTGTATCGTGATATCATTTCAATGCTAAATTTTGATTTGTTACCTTGTTATAAAGGTTTGCTATGTGCCGGATGCTTGGCAATCAGTAAGATATCCGTTGTGCGCCGTTTACTCAAGCAAAAAACAGCCGGACATTATAAAATCAAAATACAAGATAAGGGCCGGGCCGAACAATCTGGTAAACCCGAATTAACCGGTTAAATTTCGGTCAACAGCAAGTTCACCGGGTAGTCGGGAAGCCGGGGTCGTCTGGGCACCATGGAAAAATTCACGATGCAGCTTCCCCTTAGAGCTAGAACTGGTCCTAGCACGCAAGTAGGTACATGGGTTTTTCCAGTTTGAATGACTGGAATTTTTCAATTGTGCAAGTTTAAAAAGGGGTGCTCAGGTTCGGGTTACAAAGAAAAATTTGGAGCTTCGCACACTCAATGCCGCCTGGCCACAAGGATTGACATTACGCAAATTACCATTAACTTACTTAAATTACGTCAAAATTTGGTAGTTAAATAGGTTTCAAAAATAATTAGAGTGTCTTGACAGTGTTTTGGAGACAACATTTATTAATTAGTTGCCTCGGAAAGCTCTTGGAATTTCAGAAATATATGTAGGCACTTCGTTTTAAAGGGGCTGGATAAGCATGTTTCATATGCTTAATAAGATTACGCTTAATAGAGGAATCAGTAATTGACTCAAATTCATAGATTTGAACACAGAATATCGAAACCGTAGTCAATTAAATTTATGTATTCATAAGCGAACCTACAGTTGCTGGTTTATAGTCTTGTTAACCAACGTTAACCATTTATATATTACACCAAAAATCTGGTAATGCAGTACATGGATATATTCTAACGCCTTTTTATGTTAACGTATAATTAGCCTGTACACTGCAAATACCAACAACAACGTATTTGCGGATGAGTTTTTGTTGCTACTAATCTGGCTATGTAGATGATTTTGTTGTTACTAACATTGACTACATTGCTAGCGCATTTCAAATACCTGCACTTTTTTTGCTCACTGCTATTACCGTACTTGAATAGTTTATTGATATTTTGTTTCGTATTGTGGGGATAGGGGTGGAGATATTATTTTTATGAGGGCTATCGGTATTTGAAAGGTTAGGGGATGCGTCACCGAAGATTGTTCTGAACGAGGTGTGGCTAGTAGAATGCCGGTGAGAAACAAGTTATTCGTTTTTGCGCGTTCCTTTGATTCGACCTTTGTCTTGCGAGCCGGCGTGGCAAAGCCTATGCACTCGTGGTTCAAAAATTTCGGAACCAATGACACACGTGAAAAAGTTTATACTTATGAAACGATTAAATATAAGGCACGAGATGTTATACCCGGTTCTTTCAGGATTTCACTAATAATTTTCTAGCTCGTTTGCGGTTCGACCTTACTAGAGTTCGAAACTTCTGACTCTGTTTCCTTCGTTCTATATCCCTTTCAGGTTTAGGTTATCTATTTCGTTACTAGTTTTCTGGTGAGATTAATACAGAGTACCCTGGAAAGAAATACCCCTTAATTCTATTCAATTGCCTGAACCTAAGGCCTTATATTTAAGCTGTATAATTAACCCTATTTTATGCAACGCACACCTGGTAATATTGCGCGGGGGTTGAACTACGAACTAGGTTGTGACTGAAGAACACACCCTAGCTGGAACTTTGTTTGCTCAACCCCCAGCACCTGGAAGGAATGATAGAAAGGTAGTTTTCGAGGAAGGCTCGATAACGCTTAAGGCCGGTCGTCCTAATGCCACGCCCAGCTCACTCGCCCCTGATTTATTACGACGTTAACCCCTTGTATGATAATATTCATTTACCCTTATGTGATACACCTGTGAGTTAATCGGCCTTCTCCGCGGCACGTTTCTTACTAAAACGCAACCGACATCTCCAATGGTGGCAAAAAGGAAAGGGGTGAAAGCTAAGAGCGAGTTCGAGAATTGCCCAAGAAGAAGTGAAATCAAGAATTAGGGGTAAGAGCCACCAAGGGATGCACCGGTCTACCAGCGGTCGGAGATACCCTTTATCACGGGATGAAAGTTGCGCGAGTCTCCAATGGTAGACATGTCATTGTCCCGGGCAGGGATATCAAGTTTAGGTTAATGTCTGGTGCTTGATTATGAGCTAAGCTAGATAGGCCGTGTGAACGTATATACACAAGAACAATTCGCAGTTAAAACAATTATGCTTTGCAACCTAAACAGGCTTAGACCGTTGGTTGTACGAAAAAGTAAATTACTATGGGCTCAAAATTATGAGTCTAGGCAAGGATAAAATCGATGCGTTTGGCATCCTTTTAGGTATGGCCTTTCCAGAATTAAGCTAAGACTAAATTGAATTTTGGTTAGCGAAACTGCATATCCGTGCTAATGATGCTTAAACCCTGGCGAGTCTGGAGAACGTGCCGTGGGTAAATAATTTTTAACGAAACTGCTTAAATAGTTTTGGTAAATTTTTAAAATTTAATATGAAAATTCTGATTATCGTTATTGAATGTGAACACATAGCTCCTCAACGGTTGTACCCTGGCTAGTCCGACTGACAGGCCATGGGACATTGATAACCTTCTTGAAAAGAGGGAGTTATAACATTACGTAAGACTTTGTAAAAGTTTTAATTGTAACGCCAAATAAATTTAAGACCAAACGAAAAAAAGTTTGAAAAAGGAATTGTAAAGTTAAAATGAGCTATCCAGAAAACAACATTGGAATATTGCGAATTAAAATAACAATTTATTTAGAGATTTCTTAAATAATTTTTGCATGCGGTGCTGTGTCCGTTTAGACCAGCACACACACCCCGAAGTTAGAATTTACCAGAACGTGTCCGAAATCACAGGTTCTGAGTGTAATACTTATAAATTTCATGCAAAATGTTTTAGGCAAAAATGTCACTACGGTGAAGAGTCCGCATAACCGTCCCGTAGTGCGTAGTAAAAAGAATTTGAATAAGTTTCGGTATGATTTTTTAAAAAGTAAAATTGAAAAATTTGAATCAGAAAATTTAAACTAAGCGATTTTATCATGGATGGGATCGGAGTGGGAGTGAACTATATTAGTTCTGAAGGCATCCAAGCTCTATCTCAGCTCGACAAGCGGCCAGAGTTGAGATACAGATTGGAGCTAGGAAGGGATTTTCCATAGGTTTGTTAGCTTACGGGTACACAATAGAATTTTCCGTTACCTAGGATAGGCATGTCCTACATACAGTAAAGATTGGTGCTTTACCTTTAGAGATCGTACTATTAAGGTTGAAAGATTGCACCAGAACAATAAAGCTGTGACTATTTACAAGTTGTCTGAAAATAGAGAGTAACACTTTATAGCATTGAGGTTAACAGCCAGTTGAGATAGAAGCCCTTGCTAACCACTTTAACCCATATTGCCAATGAGGTGCCAACCAAGCAGGTACTGAGAAAATAATGTGGCCCTGCCACCTTGAGCATTTTACCAAAAGTAAGGCTAACGTTGGTGACCTGCACCATCCGTCGGTTGTAGATCGTATCCGGTGAACTACCAGTAAAATAAGAATTACAACACCTTCAGCTCCTACAGGTCAAATAACACGCACTGTCGTGTATTGAAAATTTATTCGACACTAGTTGAAAAACTTTTTAAAGATTATATGGTAACACGATTAGTATATAACAAAAGATTACAGAGTAGAAACTTAACAACACCCCTGGCCTTATGCACCAGGTATAACAAGAATAGCAGATTTTCTGCATATTGAAATTTTAGCAAGAATCAAAAGTTTTACACCGCGTAACCAAGTTTACTTATAACAATTTTTATGATTTTCATATTTTTGACTAGTTTGGGACAATAGCGTGCGATCATGCATTACAGGATACATGTACCTTAAATCGTACTACCTGGAGTGTTCGTGTGTCTCGTAAACCTGAAAAACTAAGGGTTTTTATGTGTTAGTGTTAGGGACAAGTGACACAGGATTTCCCCCAAATAGAACGTGGGTGTTGGCTCATAACTGCCAAGCCCCCTAAGCGTGTAATTTCCCCGGCCTGTGCATTGGACCACCCCTAGGCGAGGCTTGCGCTAAGACATAGTTCCGACCACTATGTCCCACCCTAAGGAAGGTTTACAATGTCACAGCCTTCGACGATAGAGCAGCCCATGTTGTGGCAGCCTGGGGTCCAACGGGTGGTAAAAGGTGCCGGAACAGGAGAAAGACCAATCCCACCCAGAGGTTCCCGTTTGAGGAAATGGGCTGCCCTTTTTCTGGTCTGCCTTGTAATCCGGCTAGGGCTTACTATGCCTAGCACACCCGCCTCCTCGGCAGGTTCCAGAAATGCAGGTAACCTCCTGCAAAGTCACTGTAAGTGAACCTACTTTACTTATATGCGGAGGTGTGTAGATATGTATGTGCGTATGTACTTAGATACAAGAGCTATGCTGTATGCTCGAACCGGAGTTCTTACTGCGAACAGGCCCTGATCGCTCCATCTGAAATACAAGCAAGACTCGGCCCGAGATAGGCCTCACCGGCAACACTGCTTTTCACCAGGGAACTATCACGATCATGACAAAAACGAACCGAGGGACTATACAATTTGCCTAACTAACAATAATAAGGAATAGGAGATGACTAAAAATCAAAGCAAAATTTGAATATGCTTATAAAGTCGAAAGAAATAGCACGATAGGCACTAGATGAAAAGAAAAGAAATAAAACAACGAAAACAGGTAATACATGTCGAATAATAAAAAAAACAATGATACACAGCAACTCCAATATAATCGTCGTACTCGTCGTATATACAAAATACAACAACGTCGGCCATCTTTTTTCTGTCAAGCCAGTGTCACTACACCAAAGTAAAATAGTAGCTACGAAAATTTATTTATTAATAATTATTACTCAATAATAATATTTTAAAAATTTCAGAAAATTTGTGAGAGTTTTTAGGGTTGAAAAGAGAGTAATTATCGGGTATCCCCTAGGGGTTAGGTAGATTCCCAGTTAGGAATAGGTAGTTAGGGCCCTATTGAATAGTTTAGAGGTGTAAGTAGTTGCGAAAAGTGAAATACCGAGGTATTTGAAGTTGGGAAAAATGACAGGAATTGGGAGTCACCGAAAGTTAAGAAAAATAGAATTATGGGACCATTAGGGTGCCCTTAGTCCAGGGAAAGGATAAAATGTAGTCCAATAGTAAGGTAAAAGTGGTATCCACTCGGCGTAATTTTAGCAAATTTGTAAATTTGGTAGAAAAGTAAAAATATGGATTTTTTAAATAGAATGAGTTATAAGTTAGGATATAGGGAGATTATACCCCGACATAGGAGTAAATAATGGGTTCACCCGAGTGGGGATAAGTGTGAACGTACCCGCTATGAAATATAACACACCCCACCGGGAGGAAATAGTGATGAAACCTAGAGAAATGTGTTATTTAAATAAAAGTAAGGAAATTTGTAAATTCCTAGATTTAGAGTCATTTTTAAGGGGTAATATGTTGAGAGGGAGTAGAAAACGAAGGAAGAAATATGAAATTTAGATAGTTTCTCCCTCCCGGAGATAAATGTAGGAGTCGTCCCTGTGGGAGAATGAATATCCCCCAGGGAAGGATAAGTAAGTTGACTATAATTTTGGTAAATAGGTCAAAACCTATGAAATATTGTCTAGGAGGGAGGGAAATACAAGGTTAGACCTGCCCAAAAGTTGACAACACCCTGGTATATGACTCCATCTGAATGTAATTGCGGTATTTCTAATCGCTGTGTGATCTTAGTTCGCTGAACACCGCTTCTGTCAATCCCATATATGCCAAGGTTAATTCTTTAAACCAATAAGCAAGCCGAGATAAAAATCTGAACACAGAAAATACATCAGATCGTCGTAACACTGGCCAAAACACAAATTATCATGCATTTATTTCTGCGTGTCACCATAAAACACTAAAACAGCAACAATTTGGAGAGCCCCGCGAAAAAAATCAACAGATACGAAGCTAAGCTGAACAAAACTAAGCTAAAAGTAACGAAATCAAGAAAATCAACCAATCACCGGGGAGTCGCGTCAATCACGAGACTTGATGACTCATGGTTTTAGAAGGTTCTGGAGTGTGGCAAATTTGCAGCCTATGGGATTTCCCCCAAAACCCCGATTGGTGGGTTTCCGACTAGGTACCGTGATACCAAAGCCAAAAACCCAAACAAATTTATTAAATAACATTAAACAAAAATTAGGGTGGTTCTGCGCTTATACCTCCTTGCTTAGCTTAGGGGACCCTTGACATTTATGTGTGCTATGTAGGTATTCAGTATCTTAGTTTCCATTTGTGCGAAACGATAAAAGATTGAAGACAAAGGGCTGTGAAGAGCAGCCTCTAAAAAGTTATTTTGCGGTGGGGTTCAAGCCTACGATCTGCTGCCGTTGTATCCGCACGTAGGCGCTCTACGTACTGAGCTATCCTTTCCCCACTTCACAGCAGTTGTGCAACTGCTATATTCGACATCCCAATGTCTTCCCTAATACCTACCATTGGCCTTTTTATTTTTTGCATCAGCATATATTTCGTATTATATATTTTAATAACCGGACTAGCTATAAAGAGCATTTAAGCTATATGCGTTAAGTGGACACTTGTAGAGTCAATGGCGGATATATGCGGGTGCGACTGGACGTTTATTCCCATCCCCTGTAGGCTAAGACTTAAAAATTTTTGAGTGTCCACCAAGTTTGCTCCCAACGTAGCGCATACTTAAATACGTGAATGGGTAAAATTCCATTTTCGTTCATTATACAGACACTACAGATATTTTTATTAGGCTCAGTGATTTCTGTTGAATATAGTAGCTTTATGACTGCTACGAAGTCGGGTAGGGATAGCTGAGTCCGTAGAGAGCCTGCTTGTGGAAGCAAGAGCGGGATGTCGTGGGTTCCAACCAGTATACCGTGTTACCGGTACCGGCCAAAATTTGGTATCAATCGTTCCCTACTTCGAATGCCACCCCTACCCAGCTATTCCGCTAACCGTGTTTCAAATACCATTGTCTTTATGGGTAGACCGAATTGGAACTGGGAGCGATGTGTTTTTCCAGCAGGTATGAATCGTCCCCTGGGTTAAAGTGGGAGCTGAAATTAAAAATGTTCAAATTTAATATTTTTCAGCGAAAAACGCTAAGATTGCTAGTAAATGGCGTCAGAAACGGTGTAAAGTGTCCTTATTGGTGTTAAAACCAACTTTCCAACCATTTTTTGCTGGGGGGGGTGGGGTGGAGGAGCAGCCGCAATTTGCAACGGGCACCGGAAATGCCAGGGACTCCTACTTTGAAAAAGCGAGACCAAATTACACATTACCCATATTCCTGGACCACCAAATTTACACACCGCCCATATTCAAAACCAAGTCGAGGCTTTGCCCAGTTGCACCGCGTCGATGTTCTTTGACCACCACGTTACACCCCACACGTGTTGGACCACCAAATTCACACACCCAGCTGGCTTTCCCAAACTGTCTCCTAAGTACCAGAGGGAACCGAACTGGGGCCCCCAGATCGAACTGGACGACTACCTATTGGCCCCTTCCAGTACCTTCGTTATTTGCAATAGGCTACCGCAAATGTCACGGGCTTCCACTATGGAGAAGTGAGACCAAATTGCACATTACCCATGTTTTTAAACTACCAAATTTACACACCACCCATATTCTTGGACCACCAAATCGAGGCTCCGACAAGTTAAACTGCGCCGATATTCTAGGTCCATTAAATTATACCCCACCCGCATTGTTGGACCACCAAATTCACACACCCAGCTGGCTTTCCCAAACTGCCTCTAAAGTACCAGATGGAACCGAACTGGGGGATGGGGCAAGAAACTCGGATTCTCCAGGTCGAACTGGAGAATCTCAGCTCAACTGGGGGCATTTAAAATAACAAATGGCTTATTCACATTAAACGGTAATAACGCTTATTATATAGTGAGATTCTATAGATTGACGGCAATTACAGTGTGTTTTGCACCCGCAAGGCAAACAATTAAGGCATTTAAGTGCCAAAAGGAAAACTTGGCATATTTTTATTTTGCAGAAAGAAATTAACCTATTTTTAGTCGTGCACAAAAATACATAGGATGAACTAGAGTAAAGCCAAAACATACCTGTGAGAGCACGAAATACCTGGGTCCGCCTTCGTGGGAAAGCCAGTCCATGTTTTTGGACCGCGAAATTTACTGAAACATAATTAGGTATTAAAAAATTTTCTCAGAATTTAGTGGTTAAGAACAACGGTGGTGTGTAATTTGGTTGCCCATTAGCATGAGTAGCGTGCAATTTTGGCGGTCCAAAACCATCGGAGGTATGTAAATTTGGTGGTCTAGAAAGTACCATGGACTGTAACTTTATTAGTGCAGGAACATGGATGAGGTGTAAATTTGTATTTGTTACTTAGTGCAAGAACCTGGGTGGGGTAGTCATGCTTGACTCAGTGGGCCATATCCCTTGGAGCGATAACGCGGAAACGAGCACGAGCTACCGCTGTCGATTATATGAAAAGCTGAAGAGTACACACACTTTAGTAGAGTCGAACATCATCGACGCAAAAAAATTTCGTGCTATTATTCGCTAATATTTGTCGAATATAGCAACTGTCTCACTGTGAAGTTGGGCAGGATAATTGAATAGGTAGAGCGCCTGTATCTAAATCCAAAGGCAGCAGGTAGTGGGGTCGAATTCCTCCCCTAGCTAACGTTCCAGCCGAGTGCTTTCATGTCTTTTCGACTTCAAGCACCTAGCAAGCCCAAATCAAAATTGTTTACCGTACGCTATGTATGATATGTTCTGACATTGCCTATTACCGGTAAGCCCTCGAATATAGTATATATATATATAGCTTTAAGCTACTGCGAAATTGTACAGGGATAGCTCAGTCGGTAGGGCGCCTGTTTATTCATCCAAGAGCAGAGGCCGTGTGCTGGAACGCAGTCCTAGCCCTTCCTTTTGCTAGCTTATTACATTTTTTCGTCGTCAAGCCCTTAGCGGTAGCCTCAGATATAGTATTTACCTAACAAGACGGAGTCTCAGCTGTCACAAGGGAGTAAAATCTAGGTATATCTAGAATGTATTGCATTTAAAAATAACGGCTTTCGATAAAATTATAACTTTAAGAAAAGGTTTTACAATGTGGGGCCCTTGTATTTCCGAATTATCTACCTTCTATATTAGTGCGATTGCGTTCATCGTAGCCGACTATCCCAGAAGCTGTAGACTCAATATAGCTCCAACTTAGAACTGTTGAAAAATCTTAAATTTTATAGTTTTGTTACTGAAACTTAGCAGTTATGGTCACCTTGCAATACTTCCGAAGATAACGACGGACCCAATGTACTTACTAGTTCCATGAGAATTGAAATCACCGTCCGGTGTATCTTTCATATAGAGAAAAACGGATTTATTGCAGGCTTGTTACCTTGTTCTCTAACTATATTACTGGTATATACGTACCCTGTTACTAGTATATATACTGTGTCACCTTATTATATATATATATATCGGGGAGTAACTGGAATTCCGATTTCGGCGAATATCTTGTTCCGGTTGCGGTTTCGGCAAAAGGAAAAGACCGTATAAAATCTTTCACATTTTTGTTTCGGTCCAAACATGTGTAATATGCGCAATGATCAAGGTCCACTACAACCAAACAAAAGATTACATAGATATATATTCATAAGTTAATGGTGTAATTAAAGTCTAAATAGGTTTATAATAAGAGCCCATTCTAGCACCCCATATCAAAATGTTAGCCTTACTCCAACAACTTCGTATGAAGCCTAATAATTTCACAGTTTGTAATGATTGAACCTCATTATTTTGCAATATATACTGCTTTGCCTAGATAAAGTTTCCTTAGTGATTTAAATACCTCACATTTCCGAATAAATGTTCTTCAGTCTCATATATTTCGCCAAAAAATCGGCAATTACTATTTCGGATGATTCTAAGCACCTTTAGATGTCAGCCAATTTCGTCATGTTTTGTAAGGAAGTGAATTGCAATTATCAAGTACTCTGTGTTAAGTCTCCAGAGATATTTGGCTTTCTTCATCACTATTCTAGATGTAGACACTAGTTTGTCTGTACTTGGAACATGCGTTCCATATCTCGTCATGCAGTTGAATAGTTCTGCGAGCTAATTCGTTATTTACTACAGTACTACATAGTGGAGGGCATGGTTCTGGCCCACGAACTGTTTTTCAGACGCATTACGGGCAAGCTCATCCACCAACTCATTCCCTCATGGCCTGAATGACCTCTAATCCATCCTATCCTTAGGTCTTTTTCGCTGATTGTACACATTGTAATACGACTGGGGATTTTATCTTATAAGCCTCAATGGCACCTAATTGTTGTTTGCTGTCAGAAAAGATGCTTATTTCTTTGTTTTTAACCCCGTCATCAAACAAAGTCCGTTCACAGTAGCGAAACGCAAAGACTTCTGCCTGAAAAACGATGGCACGCCTATCCAATGGAGCAGAAATTAATTTATCCTTTCAATAAATCGCCAGCACCACAGCTTACTGTTACCTCTTTCTATTATAGAGCCATTTGTATAACATATTATATCTAGCTCACCAACCTCATGCTCAGAGAAGTTCCTAACTGACCACTATGCCTCCCGCAGCAAATGTGGTCTCGTGGCATAACTATTCTATTAAACTGGCTTGACATACCCTGAACAAGGCTGTACGGATCCGCACAAAATATGTGCTTCCACAGTCCTAAATCTTTCAATCGGCAGCAATATTTTAAAACAACTTCCCCAACAATTAAATCAATTGGAGGAATGCCTAGTATTGCTTGAATGCCGTCTAAAGGTGTAGTATGGAAGGCACCACTAATCATAACGCAATCTAGCCGATGGTATTTTCTAAGCTTGTCACGACAGGTAACCAATTTAATTCTGTGCCACCAACACACTGCTGTATACAGTAGGGAAGGTAAATCTTCTTTTTTATAAAGCCTATACATATAATTAGGAGTGAGACCCTAATCTCCAGGGCTCTCCATTCGCTGAAAATTTTGCCAGGGGGCATGAACCAGAGGCCTCCTGGTTCCGAACCGGGGGCGCCCGATTTTCCCGGGGGCATTTTTCAAAAGGAGAACGGTTAAAAATCGTGTCAGAAACACTGCCAAAATGGTTTTGATGGGGAGAAAAAGCGATTTTGAAGCAAAATTTGTGAAATTTTTGGCTTTAGAACGGAATTTTACTACAAATTTGGATCAAATTTTATGTACTTCGGACCGATTGGAAACAAAAATTTCGAAGAGGCGGTGAACCGCCGGGAGCCCAAAATTTTGCCAGGGGGCATGAGCCGGGAGGCACCTGTTCTGACCCAGGGGGAGCCGAAAAATGCCAGGCACCCCAATTTGGAGAGCCCAGATCTCTTATCAAAAACCTCTTTACTGCATGTAGTAAGCGCACAGTCTTCCCGCAAGCATTATCTATATGCAACTTCCAACTTAATTTAGTATCCAAGACAACACCTAGGTATTTAACTGAATCTGAACGAGGGATTCTAACGTCCCCTATATTCAAGTTTAGATGATCTGTCTTAATTAGCCTATTTGTAAACCTATATTATTGTTTTTTTGAGCATTGATAGAGAGCTCTCTGTCAGTGCTCCATTTATTCAAAGTGTCGACTGATCATTATAGCCTTCTAAATGATGTCTCCGGTTTTGTGGATGAGGTAAACAGAATCAAATCATCAGAGTAGGCAATACAGACTACTTTAGCTTTGTTCAGTAACCATAAGACTTCATGTACCACTATTAACCAGTAATAAGGGTGAGAGACAACCACCCTGAGGAAAGCCTCTGCCTGCCTTTACCGTACATCTTGCTCAACCATTTTCTGCGCCAGTCTGCCGTCAAGAAGACTAGCAAATCATTTGCCCAATACTAATGGAATGCCAATGTTCCTAAGACTATGAAGTATAGCCTCCCATGTGGTACAATCAAAGGTACCAAATCGTCAAAAAACAGCCACAACATAACGTCCATTAGTAATTTCGCTCTCGACGAATAGCATAATAATGACTTATAGCAGTTGTAGTACTTTTGTCTATTAAATATTTGGATGTAATCAATCTCATTTCATAATAAAATTCCTAAGATATGAATCTATTACTCGCTGTAATGTTTTAAGAGAAAAGATGACAAAGTAATTAGCTTCCATGACTTTGGATCCAAATAACCAATCTTTAAAGGCTTAGCAATAAAAGTCATTTTCGTAGCTCTCCACGATAATGGAATGTATCCAAATCTTATAGACGCTCTATAGATTTCAAACGGAAATTCAGTTATCCTATCATCATCCAGACATAACTGCAGCATGACAGGATAAAAACCATCAGGTCCTAGTGACTTATATCGATCAAACCTTTTAGCCATACTAACTACATCATTTTTGGTTACAATCCATGGACCAATTTTATTTCCTTATGTCTTAAACGAGCAGTCCGCTGGTGAGAGTAAAAACAGCTCTCAGCAGCCACCACTACAGAATCTGGAATATGGTAACCTAAGAGGATCTTTAAGACATTCCCATTGGTCATTGCTATGGTACCATCTGGACGTTTCATCAATCCAACGGTAACACCACCACTTTTCTTCAATATTTTGTGAATACGCCCACTTTGTGCTTGCTGGCCGAAAGAACAGCAGAAGGCTCTCCATGCCTCTTTTTTCTTCTTTCTTATCCTCTATGTATACTTGGAACGAAAAGAGTACGTATATCTTCTCCACGTCTTCAAGTCATTTTCTCAAGTTTGACCTCATTTTAATCAAATCACTATCCCACCAGGATCCTTTACCATACCCTGGCGATAAACAGGTCAGTTTTCTTCCATGGCTCTGATCAAAATACTAGCTAATATTGCAATGTTTTCCTCTAGCATTTCGATATTTTCAATTCTATTAGTCAAAAAAATTTTATCTAGCTGAACAAGTTCAGAGAGCCTGAATTTGAAACGTAACCAAATCATTTTTCTAATATGTTTGCCTAACATATTTTGATCAGTTTATGTGGATAGATTCATTGTAATATATCTATGATCTGACCCAGAATATTCTTGCAACGCTTTCCATTCTCTAACCAGTGGTGATATACGACTCGATGCCAATATTATATCTATGACGTCATGACTATTACAAATGCAGGTTCCCTACCACATTCAATATATTAAAGTCAGTTGTGAATATATATTCTTCTAAGTCAGCTCCTCGTTTGTTGGCATTAGTACTGCCCTACACTATATTATTTTCGTTAGCGTCACAACCAATTAACAGCTCATAGTTATTTTGTTCGCGAAAAGAGGCAACCTCACATAGATCCTTATTGGGTTGTGCTCCTTGTTGGGCAGCAAATTGAGGCTATACAGAATTCTACCCATAATCATTTAACCCTTCCTATCATTTAATCTTTGTGTAGTCTTAATTGCAATACAGTCATTCCCAGATATCTCCTCTATTAAATTTGCTTGCAAACTTTTTGACACATATATAGCACTTCTAACACTCCTGTTCTCAACATTTCTGTATATAACCATATACCATTACATCCCTGCAGCCTTGCAGGAACCCGGTTAACCACATACGGCTCCTGCAATAGCACAACCAGGGAGCCTAACTCATTACTGATTCTACGTTCTAATTGAACCTTGCCTAGTTTTGAATGCTGGCAATTAATCTGCAAACTTTTTGTTCTATTTAGGCTGTCATCATCTATTTCAATATTTAAAGAGAAGATTTGGCAGCACTCATCACATGTTCTAGTCTATTTGTTGGCGACCTGGTCACTGGAAGCAAACCCCATCAGGACGTTCGTCCATCTGGAGGTCAGGTTCTTTACCTGCAGGACCAAAGAACACCAAACTTCTGTCAGGCTTTGGTGCATAGAATGTCAACTTCTTTGGTACATATGTCAACTCGTATCTCAATCAGCCTTTCTTCTGTTCTATAAGGTCCCGAACTTCGGGTTGAACCTTCGATCAAATTAACCGACCATGCTTCCTAAGCACATTAAAATATGGCATCCATTCTGGAACCCCAAGTTCGACTGCATTGCACAGTCAATGTTCAGTTTGATAGCTTCCGGATCAGACGGAGGTTGTGTGCCATCCCTATTAGGGTTAAATGTAGGAATTTTAGCAAACTGAACTTTACTAGCTGGTATGACCTCTTTTTTAGGTTCGTCTGGAGCTTGATTCCAGCTTTCAACAGTGCCTCTGAGGAAATTAAGGGACTCTTGATTATTGCAGGTTACATGGTAGAAGCCCTGCGAGAGTCCTGAGTCCTCAAAGTCAAGAATTCTATTATTAGGAGCCTGTTCAACAGAAGTCACTAAACGATCACTTAGGATCTTTGCCTCCTGTGGTTCAGTGTGTTTTCGTCTGCCTTCGCCAGAATGAACGATGACAACGTTCACGGCAAAAGCGACAACATGTCTGTATGAGCCAACTCTGGACGCAGGTGGTGGCGCCTTTTTCATAACTTGTAGCGCCCCTTTAGGTGTATTGCCTTCATGATCAAGGCCTCTCTTTATACTTTGCCTTTTTGCCGCTCCAGGTTGACCATGGCTTTTCTGCGCGGGAGTCTTCTTTCTTGGCCTTTTTCACCCTAGAGGTAGATTCAGAGTCAGACTGCGCATCATTATGCATAGCAGCTTTAAACTGTTTCATCTTCTCATTTACGAGTTTACGTTTATGAGAGACTTGATGTCAAAATTCAGAGGATGAGTCCTCCATCCCGTTTCCGGGCACAGCAGAATCATTCCCTGATTGATCAGTTTTAGTCACCATCTCTACCGAAGTAGATACAGCAGGCTGGTTTAAGTTTAAATTGTTCAAATTAGCGGTGGTGCTCGTTCGGGCACCTGTAATGTCAGAATCAGACACCTGCAGTGTTACCACGTTGGTCGCTTGCGGCAATGGAGCTGTTGTTGCGCTTTCGCTGTTGTCGTTGCTGCTGTCGGTGTCGGTTTGCCATCGTTGGGACGGAGCCGCACGATAGGTTCCATTGAGATTGCGAGACCCATTGCCAGGAAACGGAGCACTGCTGTGGTTACTATTCTTCTAATTTAAAAGTTTCCTGGAACAAGAACAATAATAATAGTAATAACATTAATAATAATGATAATAGAATATAGTTCTAGTTAAACATAATAATAGTATAACATAGTTATATATAAAAAAATCTGGGTAGGTAGGGAGCTCCCTAGGCATAAAATAAATAATAACTAGGATCTTGGCGACATGCCAAGTGTATGAATTCGGAGAAATGAGAAACTATAACGTTAACATACAGTGGAACAATTCATTGAAAATATATTCCTGTTACGAACCAAAAATGTAATTCGCCAAAAAATATTTATTAACCTGCTGTTCAATAAGGCATAGATACAGCAAAACTGATAGTCAGATATCGAATACGCACCCTACGAAGGTTAACTCTGTTTCAGAAATGCTTACGAATCGTGAACAACATATCTATTTAATCTATGTGTATATAAGAATCTTAAAAAAGCACAGTAGTTCAGAAAGCATAAACAGAATTTGCTACAGACCGAATGACACTCGTCAAATTTCGCACCACTCGCCTTGTCTCACCGATTGATATAACTACCTCTACACGAGGAGATACGTCTAAATACAGTGATGATTTGAAATCAGCACACACGAAAACCCATATGAACTTAGTTTGAGCCACAAATCTACAACCGTTAGAAGTGGTACTGTCACGGATGACTATATACATATATATGGCGTCGGGCCCAACTTTGGCCTCAAATACCAATTGCACCAGGGGTCCTACATCAAATCCGTTCAAAAGTTGTTCGAATCGCCTTAGTGGTTACATAGCTACACCTCGACGAAGTTTGACCAAAATTTTGGAAATTTATCCATTTGCTAAAGTGCCCCATGCCCCATGGGGACCCCACCAAAACAATTTATATACCCATCAATAAAGCTTTCTAGGACACATATTTCGATAACAAAATTATTCAAATCGGCTTAAGGGTTGCCGAGTTATGAGAAAAAATGACCCAAAATTAGCCAATTTGAGCCATGTACCCCTGGGTACCCCACCTTGACCCCCTGTGGTGGGACATTGGGTCGAATCAGAATAAAACCTCCAAAAGGCACATCTAGAGTATAGTAGCTTTCATGTGAGCCCTCACACGTCCATATCGGTTTACAATGAGATAACGAAGTATTGTTTACAGAGAAAAAAATAAACGGACGCTCATCTTTTTAACCATAGTGCGGTGTAGAGAGAATTCCTCGATTCCGAAGCTAGCGTTTCTCCATCTCCGAATTCAGTTAGAGGACCCACATCATGGCTGGGAGCACAACGATATGGGAGGTTGATCCTCGACTGCTTATTCAGGTTTACCGGTCACAGGTTCACCTTATTCGCAGCTAACACACCAAATGAATCAATGAAACAAGAGGTAGGCCGTTCCATAATCCGCCATCCATGGGACGCGCCGCTAGGCCGCTCAAGCCAACGCAAAAGAAGATTAACTCAGCAAATTCCCGTGTGAAACGGAAGTAGGACACATAATTTCAGTAGGAGTTTTTCATCTTAACTCTTCAGGAGTTTGTTAGCAACACGTTCAGAAGTCTACGGGGTATGTAAGAATTAAACCGGCCCAACTTGGTAATAGAGTATGGATAATTTAGAGCTACTTAGTTGTAATCTTGGCTAATATAGGTTGCGTCAAGCACTAGGCAGTGTGTTTATAAACATTATAAATCATTCTACATTTAAGTAAAGTGCCATATGTGCAACGCGGCCAGAAACTGAGTTCTTGGCAATGAGCGTATTTATTGAAACTGCGCGAGCAGTATAACAGTTGATCTCATGTATTGCATTCTGATCAGAAAGTTATCATCTAGCTGGCTGGCACTGGTATCCCAACAATGGGCTAAACAATGTCTCTGACCACTAAACGGAAAATCATACTATATCTTCGTAGATTCCCTTTTAGAACCAAATAATCCAATAATTTCAAGTTGCCTACAGAAAAACATGCAACAAACGTATGTGTAGTAAAAGGAGGCGATCGGAGACAAATCTAAAATGTTTAGTGTACGCTCCATGCAAGCATGTTTAGTTACAAGCACGGTCAGTATGACGTAATTTAAGCAAGGCTGTGTAGTGGAATGCATTTTTGCTCTGGGATCTAAAATAATATATTGATCGAAAAATAATCATTATTAGCTTCCTCAGTCTCTTCAAAGCTCCAGAGAAGCAACAATGTCATCGCAATACATTATAAATAAACTGTGCTTTCATTTCTCCGTTCATCTATTTTACTATATGTATATGTGTTTCGAAGACCAGGTTCCGGATCCGGTTTAAATGGACGGCTCCGATTCCGGTATTCTCTGATATATACATACATATATATTAGGGAATAACCGGAGCCAGCAACCGGAACCGTCCATTTAAACCGGATCCGGAACCTGGTCTTTGAACCTTATATAGTAAAACAGATGAAACAAAAAACTAAAATACCGTGGATAAAAATGTATTAATAACTTTTACATTAAACTTAATGTAATGTAATGACATTATATATTGCTTTTCTGAAACTTTACAGAGACTGTGGAAGCCAATAATGTTGATTTATCGATCAATATGTTGGTTTTTGGACACCCAGAGCAAAAAATGCCTTCCACAGTACACGCTTGCGTATATTATATACGTCAAACTGAATGTGCTTATAACGAATGGAGCGTAGAATAAACACTTTTCTCTGTATCCAGTCGCCTCCCTCACTACACATACGTTTGTTATATACATGTTGTTCTGTAGGAAATTTGAAAGTATAGGTTTATATGGTTCTAAGAGAAAATAATAGAATGTAATTTTCTGATCAATGGTCAGAGAGACTGTTTAGGCTAGCGTTGTCCCATCCGTCAATTCGCTGATAGTGATGGTAACTTTCTAATCGGAATTAGTGGCGGCGGAACAGGGGGGGGCATTGCCCAGTAGCCCTCCCCCACTTTGAGTACCAACATCCCGGTTTGAGTAACCCGCTCTTTCTAATGATGCTGTCTTCCCTCCCGAGTCAGGTAATGCTGAGTTAAGTTTTGGCTCAACCCAACTGCGCATTTTGAATGCCACTGCACACTTCTCTAATTACTTGTTACTCGAATTACTTGTAATATGTTATTGCAAAAGTTGTATCTGTAATGCAGGTAGTTAGATTATTTTTATACCATTTTTGGCGCTCGCTTCCTTTAATGTTTGCACAAAGAGATGGTCCTTCATTTTTCTCAAATCCATACTATGTTATCGAGTTGGACCGGTTTAATTCGAACATACCCCGCAAACTTCTGAATGTGTAAAATAGCTGCTACAAGCATCAACCTGACTTGGTTTTGATAGCAAACTTATGTAGGTTAAGATGAAAAATTCCTACTGAATTTATGTGCCCTACTTACGTTTCACATAGCAAATTGCTGAGTTAATCTTTTCTTTTGCTTGGTTGTATTGGAGCTTGATCATTGTATGATATATATTACATATGTTTGGATTACAGGATGAAGCAAGAAAAACGTGGAAAATTTCAAATAAAATTTTTAAACCTGAATTCCTGTTCCGGTATGGCTTTTGCCCTTTACCGGAACACGCTTTTCGGAATTCCAGTTATTCCCTGATATATATCATGAAGTAACCGGAATTCCGGTTCCGGCGAAAATCGTGTTCCGGTCGCGGTTCCGGCAAAGGGCAAAAACTATACCGGAACCGGAATTCCGGTTTAAAAATTTTGTTTGAAATTTTCCACGTTTTTTGCTTCATCCTGTAATCCAAACATACGTAATATATATTATACAATGATCAAGCTCCCATACAACCAAGCAAAAGAAAGATTAACTAATCAATTTGCCGTGTGAAACGTAAGTAGGGCACATAATTTGAGCAGGAATTTTTCATAATAACCTGCAGGAGTTTGTTAAATCAAAGCCAGGTCGATGCTTGTAGCAGCTATTTTACACATCCAGAAGACTTTGGGATACGTTTGAATTAAACCGGTCCAACGCGGTAACAGAGTATGTCTTACGCAGAAGTACTTAGGGTATGCTTGGCTAACATAAATTGCGTCAAGCACCCGCCAGTGCGCTTGTAAACTTGGTAAATCAGTCTAAATTGAAGTAAACTAACGTTATCTGCAACGCAGCTAGAAATTGCTTTCTTGGGTTTCTTGGTATTTTGGGTCGCACGCATAACTCAACTTTGAATGGAAATTTACACGCAGCATAACTCATTCGGAAGCTTAGCTTTGCCCTTTTGTTAGGCTCAAAAACGCAATTCCAACTTCTTTCGGCCTGAAACATGGACCGAATGGGCTCGGGTATTGTAAAAAAGAAGTCGGGCATGTTATGGATCTATCTTGACAACTGGTGCAGATATCTTAGCCAAATCAGGCTGCGCTTAAGAAGCGAAAAAGCTCTATAATGTATGTAATGGTTTGCTACATGGCTCTTTTGGGATACAGTAGCTGTGGCAACAGGATTTTTGAATGGGACCACGAGACATAAAATACACAAAACGACAGTATTTCTGGTATCGTTTTTGAGCCCTATAGCAGTGATGTTTTTCTCATTTTATAAAGGAATTCACATTCTGTATAGCTGCAGATAGTGCGCTGCTGTTGTCAATACTAACTCTGCAGAATTACATCAAAGTGGGGTTTTCAATTTTCCCATTGAGCCGGAAATACAGAAATACACGAAAACAGCAATATCACCGCGAGCGTTAGAGCTATATCGTTGTTTTTGGTCGTATTTTGTAGAGCACTCTGCCCTTTATTTAGCTGCGCATAGTGCGCTGCTGTTATTATTTACGTTAAGAAGTTCGGTCAAAATTGGATTTGTAAAGGCTATACCTCCGCAATCTCTGTTTCTGTTGGTATTATGTTGCTGTCGTTTTTAGATCACTTCATCCTGTAAGTAGTTGCACATCTTGGGTCCCTAAATACGTAATAAGCTGGTACATCTTCTCAACGCTTAAAGAAGCGTGGCTGATATTCTGCTCATTTTGTAATTTTATTCTCAATGTAGCTGTGTACGTCTCTCTAAATTACATGTTCAACACTCTTATTGCACCACTTTGGCGATGAGACGAACTACTAGTTTTTAATTTACTGTAGATTTTGTGTAAAAATATAAAACTATTCATTCGTAACAGATTCAGAAAATGGTCAAATCCTGCATGGGTTCATCAGAAAGTTCAAGAGTAGTGAACGGTTTTCCTGAAGGGCAAGAAGGTTAGTTTGCGTTAGGTACGGTGATTATAACAAATATGCAACCAAAACAACGATATACCTGTTGGAAATACATCAAAAAAGAAATGCAATCATGAAACCAGCAATTGACCAGTTTTCATGTTGGGAAATTCCCCCTGGTATTTTCAGTTCCGCCAGGTTGTGTCTGGGGCTCTACGCCGCCCCCGCCCCACCCCCCCCCCCGGAAAAGTTAAATTTTGGTCCTGCGGAGATACCAGCTTATGAGGTATTCAATAAAAAATGACCTAAATCAATTCAAGGGTTCAAAAGTTATGACTTAATAACCGAGCTGCCTATCCCGAAAGGTAATACATATAATTTTGTGACAGGAGCGGACAATTTCTTTATGTATATATGCATGTGTGTGAATTTTGATGTAATTTGCGTACCTTCAGATTATAGCATTTTTGACACAATTCACCCTTGGCCTGAACTGCAACTAAATAATTCGCATGTTACTATACCTTCTAATTTTCAACAATAAGGGTGCTTCGATACAAGATGAAATAATTTGCCGTCCGCAACATTTAACAGATCACTGCTGGCGGATAATAATTCCTTGAGCTTAACTCAAAACAGCAACAGCCCTACGGTACGCTGTTGCGGACAGTGATGGGATCAGGATGAGGGTCTGCAATAAAACAATCTAGAACTGATCGGCGAGAATGCCGACCTATGCTGCGTAATTTTCGCCACACATTATGTGCCCGAAGTACATTAAACAGCCAATATGGTTTGAAGTTAAGTGCATCACGTCAGTTTAGTCTCCACTGTTCAACCAGTTTATTACGCGATCCATATAAACCATCTGTTAGTTCTCGCTTGGCTGGCCCTCCGAGAATCCATACTGGCTAGTCATGATCAAGCTATTTTCGATTCCAAACTGCATCAGATGACGCAATTTTATTACTTTTCATTTTGTTGGGAGATGCGCATTAGTAATTCGATTATATATTATATGTATTACGGAGGAATCTTGGAAATATTTGTGTATTTGATTCTGAAAACAGTCAAGGTTCTACTTTTTGAATACTGAATAGATACATTATGGTTGAAACATTGATAACAATCAGCACGTTTTACGTGCAGTGCCAAACGGTTCCTGTTTGCGTCGCAGAAATTGGTATCTAAATCCAGTATATATATACATTAATTTAGAAAGATTACAATCGCACTAAATTGGGCTTGAGTCAGTTTGATGTCAGATAAACTTGCAACTCTGTGAAATACTTAGAATTGCCAACGCTGCGGCGCACCTTTCACTTGCAAAAGTTCCTACATATTATATATACTTCTGAGCAGTATGTTGTCCGTTATGGAAATAAGGTTAAAAATTCATTTTAACATATACCATCTTTCTAAATGATTCAAACGACCACCGCGGGCGTCCAGCTGACGTTGCTTTGTTAGTGTAAGGTTAGGATGACAATCCGGTCAGGTTAAGAAGAACACGTTCTACTGGAAGTGTATATCCTTCCTACATTTTACAGTATTCCTGTACAATAAACCTCAATAGTAATCCACAATGAATAATGTATATGTTTAGAAGAAAGAACAACTTAGAGCAGAGAGTTCAGGACGGCAGCTCACCGACTTAGTCTTAGCTTAAGCCTTGTAAAAATGTGAAGCTTAGATTAAGACATAGGCTATCGATTACTGTATATCTTGTTTTTTTACTTATTGGGTGATATACTGTAGAGCTTTATTGTGCACCACATTTTTCAATGTATATTATTTGTTGAATTAAATGTTTTGTCTGGTTGTGAACTGGCTCTCCAAAGCGGGTATTTTCGGTATCTTTGGCAAATTTTTCGCTCACCCTTGCAAATTTTTCACGAACATGTCTTTCTAAACGAACAAATGATTAATTTCAGGAAAAAAAATTGGTGAAATGTAGGTTTAAACTTCAATAGAGTCGTGTTTGAATAGATTTGGACATTTATTAACAAATCTAGTGTTTTCGTTGAAACCATTAAATTTTGAAAATTTTCAAATTTCAAGTCTGTGAAATTAATATAAACGTAAAAATATATGTAACGACTGCAACTGCAGCAAAAAATTGGAAAATTTAAAGAATAGTTTGTTGTTGTGGTATCTTCTCGCCTTTTGCCAGGAATAACTATTTTGCAATTCGGTGTTCAAATGCCCGTTACTCTTTGATTGTGTAGTCATCTAATGCCTTGCTTATGCTACAAAATAATTTGTAATTATACGTTTTCAGATAAGTTGCCGCCTGTGACGAGTGCGTCAGGGTCATCTAAAGAAGGTTGCCTCGATATAAAGGCTTCTGGGTATGGATCGAGAGGTTAGTTGACTTTGTTCAAAAATAAATACAATTTTTGATATTCGTCGTTACGTATATACAAAACAGCTGTTTACTATGTTGTAACGTCTAACTCCTGGCGCAGTATATATTTTTGCTGTATATACCACTGTACATTTATGCATAGTGAAATTTATTGAATAATTGTTATATTCGTTATTTTTCTAGTATCATGGTTCTGCATAAGAACTCAAATATCCCTGTTGTTTGGTGCTTGCTAGTTCCATGAGGACAGGAATCACGGTCCAGTGTATCTTTGATGTGGAGAATATGTTTGATTGAAGATTGTACGTTGTTTGAATTGATATATATACTTTTAAAGTTAAATTAAATTAAATTCTTAGTGGAACGAGTGTACGCTATTTGGCTCATTTTGTAAGTTTATGCTCAGTATAGCTGTTTACGTCTCTTTAAATTACATGTTCAACACTCATAATTCACCACCTTGGCGATAAGACAACGGTTGCTTAACTTATTTTTTCCGCTGCATCTCAAAGTCCATGTGACTACCCACAAACTTTTCTAATTCGGCTTTCCACTTATTCCTATTGTGTTCGACTTCAAGTCAATCATGTTTCCAATTGGGCCCGTTGCGTCCTATCATTTATGGAGGACGGATGTATTTCTCTATGAATGGCGGAATCGATATATCCCACGTTTTGAATATGCGACCAGTAAGTGTCCTGTGGGAGACTTCGCGATGAAACAAGCTGATAGTTTGTTTACCAGTTTATTCAATTTGGCAAATATTGCGCAGCACATTTTATCTAACTATCTTACCGCTAATCTTTCGTATGTATTACTGCGCATTATAAAGTTAAACTTGTAAGAATATTGTATATATACTACGAATGTTGGTCAGGTTTTGTAGTATGTTAGAAGGACGATTCAATTTTCTTTTTGATATGCCAACATGTGTAATGTGTTCAGAATTGTGATGACAACGAGTACTATCCTGTGTTAGTTTTGACTGGAAATCTTAATAGTAGCGTTAATAAATCAATAAATAGAGAAGTTAGTCATCTAATTTCATACGTCTAATGAAAAATTCGTCAACTCATTAACGAGTTATGCGCGATACAGGCAGCAGCTAAAACAATTTTTGTGCATTTGAACGTTATTTAAGGAACTCTCTCACATCCTTTGCTTCTTTTCATGTAAGCACCGGCTAGTGTTAGTCTAGTTTTGCACCAAACTATTTGGCCCATGAACTCGCGTTGTTTACGGTCCATGTGATACATAGACTGAGGTCCAAAGTTCAAGAAGGATCAGGAGGTGATTGGTGCGCGACACCCTTCTATTGACATGCATAATCCATATTCAGCTTAGAAAAAACTAAACTTGTTTCAGGAAGTTTATGTTGTAACCATCATCAGCTGCGCTCAAAACCCAACAAAGTTCATGCCTCTAGTCAAACAGATCCCGAAATCTACTACTTCACTGGATCGTTAAATGGTATGTATATTTTTCATTTATGTTTAAAGTTAAGTAAGTATATGTTATTAATAGAAACCAATAAATTTGACTTGGTCATTCAATATTTATTAATCTTCATGATTAAATTTTTAGTAATCGAAGCCGGGTTCCTTGACCGAAAACTGATGGAATTTCAAATTTTGGGGGTCTGCTCTCTAAAAAATGTCCGACGATATGTTACTACATATATACTGTATACGTTTGCCTCATGTATATATAGTAACGCCATGAAACTCGCAGTGACAAAATCAATCAGAATTTTGCCAAGAACTGACGTTGTGTTTTTGCATTAACAGTTAACATTTGGCCTGCCCAGAGTCTTCTTGAAAAGAGGCGCCTGCATTTTCATATCCTGAGAAAATTTCAAATTTGGGTGGGGTAGCGAATTTTTGTTCTACACTATAAATGCTACACTATATATATATTTTAGGTAGTTGTATATGTCGCAGACATATTATTAGATTTTGACATTAGAAATGGTTGGAACTGTGTAAAAATTATTTAATAAATTGTGAATTTCGTTGTGCATGGACGGTATGTGTGTTGGTCGAAAGTGTGACGAACATGGATTTCAAAAGAGGCGGAGTTCAGTATCGCTATAGAGACGCCAGATCACCCGAATCCGGTTATTGAGCAAACTTCCGTGCTAACATTTCAAAACAAAAAAGAATTGGTTTCATAAACGTCATAAATAATTGTTTATGTATCTGGCCTCACCAGAAGATCAAAATCTTGTCTGAAGTGTTTGAGCTGGAGCCTCCAACCTAGGGGGGCCGGATGGAAAACCGTACCCCCTCCCCATCAATTGGGCGTTTTATAATTGCATTATTCGTGTTATTCATGCATTTACAACGGTATCCTCTTTGTTTTTTAAGCATATCTTGAGAGCAAAATCATTTTTCTTGTGATATGGTCATAAATAGTCGAAAAGGAGCAGTAGTACTAAATTTTTCTACAACTTTTTCTCGGTAAGATGATCATTTTTTGATGTCGCGTCAAAATACCTGGGGTGCTTGGGATGGCATGGGTTAAGCCAAAATGTGCCTGGGGTATGTCATGAACGAACCGTCAAAATGTTGGATCGCCTCCACCTTTCTGTTGAGAGGCCAGCGTTACCTTATGTTATAGTCCTTGCACAGCAGGTTGCAAGAGAGTAAATGCTATATGGAGGTGTCCAGTTGGTGTTTATATATTAGGCAAGTTGCTTACAGTTAGAACTTTTATAGCTCTGTCTGCAGGGTTATGTAGTGTCGTATCCCAAATAAATAATTGACTAATAACTTCATATTTTAGCATTAATGGTTTTGGTGCTTAGTTCGCATGGCATATCATCTAAATCCGTGAAAAAACAAAGTTAAATATTGAGCGCTGAAATTTGTGAATATAGTTTGGCCCTATCTATTACAAGTAAATGTATATAATTAACTGGACTTTCCGTTTTGGATATGGGGAGCCTGTAATTTTTAGTGGACCCTGGCAATAACGATACTATAAATAATTACTATACTACCATACTGACGTTAAAATTAAATTTCGTAAAAAAAGTTTACAGGAACCTAGATAGAGACGTTGCAGCGTGTCTGAGGCTATCTATTAACCATTTAGTGATTTTCATTAAAACGCTGAATTTCGAAATGTTTTAGATTTCGATGCTACAAGGTGAGTCGTGCCCTTGCCGAAAATAGCACCTTTGGTTCTAAACCAATAAGGCACAACTGGTGATACCACCACGAATAATTTTCAGCGAATAAATTATCCAAACTAAGGTGTACCAACACATCGCCGTCGCACCTAGGTTTCGCGCCCACGTAAAAGATGTAACACCCATTTCATATCTGGTGACACCATGTATGTTTTCGTGTAAAGTTCTATTACCAAATTCCAATTACAGCATAAGTAGTTACCACAGATCACTGACACGTTTTAATATGGTACATTTCATAATTTTTTAAAATTACCTCTAATTGCATGGTGTTTCTTAGCTTGAACGCCAGTTGTAAATAGCTGAAAATTGTACTGCAGAAAATACAGTACCTATCAAATAACTAACGTATATGAACAAACTGAAACCCGGAGTTCTATTCCCAACTCCCAGGTAAAGATATTGTTACGTAACTGCTATCGTAGTGTCTAATATTATCTGTTTTTCACTTCTTGTATTCGAAATTAAATTATAGGTGTTCAACCTGAAACAAGTATGCAGGCAACGCCAAAAAAGGACGGTAAGTTTCCACGCTGATGGTTATATGTATTTATCTTCGTCTTTTACCAGCCGCATTTTAAAGTTATAGTGATAAAATTAACTTTATAACTTATTGTTAAACGAGAGAGTCCTAGTATTGTAAGTGGAAACTGCAAAAACTGTTAAGCTCTCAGTATGAAATATAAGTGAAATAAGTAATTCGTTTGGGGGAGGGGAGCGGGAGATAATTATTCTTATGTTCGTTGTCGCCCTGTCTTAAATTATTTAACTGGTTTAGGTTAAATTTCTCAAGTGACGGTGAATGAATTTGAGTAAAAGCTCTGATTCATTTGTGCCTGTAACATAGAAATTATAGTTTATCACCCAGCGTAAAATACAAATATTTTGGTGAAATGTTTATGACAGTTTATACATAGATACGATATTTGGCCCCCAACATTGCTGGTAATATATATTGTTTGAACGAACATAACCGGTGCAATATTAACAGGGTTATTAACTGTCAAAACTGATGCGTGTCTCTTTCTTCCTTTAGTTTTGTTTGCAAAATGTATAATATAGTCTTGATATACATGTCCACAGCAAAAACAAAGCAATATTGGGTCTTGTCGAACGGCTAACAAGCCATGGTAATTCAGTAAGGAAGACATTTTTATGACACAGAAAGTCTTGCTTGATATATCTGCTTCAGTATTTGGGTCAAATGCTACTAGACTTTGAAGAGGTCAGACCATGCCAACTTATTATATAGTTAACGATAGCGTGATTACTAAACTCAGATTTTGGCCACGGCAAACATCTCCAGCCAAGTTGTGGTTTTTGTAGATTGTATGACAAAGAATTTGTATCGAAAAGTTTTGGACCAGCATGCAGAAAACCAAAAAGGTCATTAGGCGTCGCTCGCTGGTTTCGCCTACGAACACAAACCTCGCCTTTGTTTACTCCACCAAATAATAGTGCTTGTCAGTGTTATTAATTACATTTATCCATAAGTACTGTTCCTGACGATACATCATTTCCCTTGAAAAATGTAAGAGTGCAGGGATTCTTCGACCCCTAAAATATTTATTGCTTTCTAGATGGCATGCGATCAGAAGGAACTTTACGATTGATGATTAACAACTTCAAAAATATGAGCTCAACAATCCGTGGACCCGCCAAGCATATCAGCGGAGTGCCATGGAAGATCATGGTGATGCCTCGGCAGCATGTGGTAGCCAAGAAAGGAACTCAGAAATGTTTAGGTTTTTTCCTGCAGTGTTGTCCCGAATCATACTCCGAGTATGTTTTTCTTTATATCAAAGTTTCGTGTATATTATTTCTATCCAATGCAATTAACATTTAGCTTTATTATGTTTGCCTATATATGGGGTCGTCATGTATTCGCTGTTGAAAACCACTTACTTTAGTTTCTTTCGGTGTATTGAATTCCTAGTGTAGTGCGTGAAGCGAACGAACTGAAGAATTCTCACTAGCCGTCACAGTTGTAAAATTTGACAATGTCCGTTATTGGTATAGTGAGTAACCCGCATAACTCATCTTTGCCTGTGCGGTTCTTTGTCGCAATAGCTCATTTGAAACCTTGAAATCTCTATTTCTACTAGGCGCAAAGACTGTTTCCAATATCTTTCCTCCGAAACGCGGTCCAAAGAAAATCGGGTGGGGTCTCAAAGGTCCAAAAATTCCGTCACTTATTATATCCGATACGGAGTCAACCTGGGCTCATTTTATTTTATTTCTCATTTCTATTAGTATCTATAAAGCTGTATATAATGCTTTGCTACGCAGTTTTCTTTGGCTGTACGTTTTGGGTCTATATGGGTTCTAAAGTGGGCGTATGAAACAGAGATTTGTCGAAAATTGTAAAATCTCCGCAACCACTGGATGTTTACGTGTTTTTAGTCTAATTTGGTATATACTCTATGTGGCTGTAGCAGTTTATACTCTATGTGGCTGCAAATAATTTGCTGCTTTTGTCATCATTTTGTTCTACAGGTTTGGGTCAAACGGGGTTTTCCAAGTTGCTATGGAACCCAAAAATGCATGAAAGTTGTAATATCTTAAGGCTTACGGTGTCCTTAAGACGTTACCGATTTACGTCCGTGCGGCCACCACGATTTTTGCAAAGCAAGGGGATATGGCGCGACTGTCGCTAAAATGCGCTTTGTCATCTTTCCAAATTGAGTTTTCAGCTTCTTGAGCCCCTTAAATAAGCAAAAGCAATTAGTAGTATTGTAGCCCGCGTGAGTCCTACCTAAGTCTAAAGCTTACTCAATTTGGGTACTATCTAACGACAGTCAATTTTCAACTTTAAACTCAGTTTTTATTTTGTTTAATGGTGGGATTTTCATTTACTCGCCAGGTTGGTAGAATGTATTCCAGCCAGGTTCTCTTCGAGATAGTAATGCCCGTTTTATCTTTACTAACACAAAACACCATATAAAACACAAATTCATGCAATTAAGAAACAATGTATACTTACTTATATTAAGTACAGGATAAGCACACAGTATACGATACACAATCACACCGATTGAACAACTCGACTCTATGCGTGTAACTTGCACCACCGATTGAAGGGAAATGAATTGCCTAAGCTTAGCGCGCGTGAGCTTAAATAAATTATTATCCCGGACCAGAAGCCTAGGAATTTCTCTAAAGCGACAGTTAAGAAGTAGAAATTCTTGGAATTGAGAAATCCGCTCCCAAACTTAAACGAAAATTTGCGCGTTAGAGAATATCTTTTTATAAAATTCTCGGAATCCCTAACTCAAAACAAAATTTGGAAAATCCAGCAGAAATACACTTACATTTCCGCTAATGTAAGTGTAATAGTTAAGGCACCCAGCGGCTACACTCAAATCCGATAGGTACCTAAACTATAGCCCTGGCACACAAATTTTACAATTTTATATTATTTTAAACTCTCTCAAAGTTATAACTTTAAGAAGTACATAGAATTCGTATTACTAGATATGGCCTAGGGGATGAGGTCCGTAACTCCTTAACGGGTGGGCCAATTGATGCCAAATTTGGTATGAATAATCTACAATGTGCCCTGTGGCATTTGGCATAAAAACCCATTTTCACCCAGTCATCCCCCCCGGGACGAATTAGACAGATTTACACAGTTAGTGTTATTTTATAATTCAGCATATTGAGAATTTTTTTTAATCTGAAATAACTGATTTTTCAGTTGTGACTCGTAATACATACAATATTTTACACACGTACAGTAAACAAACAGCTCATTTACACGTCATAAATGTAGAGGAAAACGGTAGACACATACACACACTAATGAATATAAACCCAGTACACCTGATACATACACTAAAGAACATCAGATGATGTAACCGTAACAATACATCATGTCTGACTGCTTCAGCAGTTACACAGTAATAAATACAACCATACAGTACACACGATGCCTACAATAAACAACAACAGATGACGCAACCGTAAGCTTTCCTACACGTATCTTCCCACCATACAACTAGGCATAAGCGAAGCTGTTGTAATTTTAGGACTAAAAGCAAAGCCTGATCAATTATAGCGTTACATTACCCCCTCCGCTAAACAAAATTTGTCCTCAAATTTCAAATTTATCGTAGGGTTAAAATAAAAAAATTTAAGATGCACAGACCTTCTTATAATTGTGTCATCTATACTTATAAAGATTTTTAATCATATTAATTGTTACAATCGGTCTGATTATTGTTATAATTTAATATTCTTCTGAAGATTGTTCTTTGAAGTTCCCATGAGGCTATTTAAATGTCCGTAATCAGGTTGTTTTACCAGCATCGCTATGAAATACCATTACTAATTTAGCCACAATCGCATACATATATCGAAAACACCACATAAATGTATCCGCCCACCATCGTCTCACATTAAACCATCGTACACATACACGTCCGCCGATATTACATCTGGGGTTGGTTGATACAATATTATACATGATATTGGAGACATTTGGTAACACGTTACGGCAGTTACCCGGTCGATATGACGGTGGGTTTTCGTTTTGAAAATGACTAAAATGTTCGTCGCTCACAGGTTTGTTTATATTCGATAACGCATATTATGCCATTCCTCGTTGAGTAAAACTGGCATATTCTGACCGACGATGATGTGGAAGTACTACGTAATACACAGTTGATCCACTTTCCAAAGTCATTGCACAGCATATACTCATGAAATACACACAAAAAATATAAACACATATACAAGGATACCAAAAACAGCAAATTTCCATCATATGATCTATAACATGCAAACCAGAGCATATATATCGTTACTTATATGATACACATATCCATCACAAAGGTAAATTAGATTGGTTTTCCGCCGCTGGGAATCGAGGTCGGCCCAATTTTGGCGTATTTATACCCCCACAGACACAAACATAAGTTCGAAATGCAGAGATTTATTTCACGGGTCAAACTTCTTTTCATAGGTACCGGTGGAGTACATAAAACTTGTGTGTTTTTTTGTTTGTAGGTAAGTTGATGCAAAAAAAGCAAGGCTACATAGAATTTATAATATAAAACCTCATATTCCCTAATTTTGTACCAAAACAATTTATTGGGAATTGGCTACTTTCTTGTCACTAATAGTTTTTCTAAGATAAAACTTTTAGTTAAAAAAACTTGCTAATCAGATGAACGAATTGGGGGATCGTTAGAGTTTTTTTACAAACTTTTTCCCGGTAGAATCAAGCCTAACATGGTCTTCTTTCCCCGCCGACTTCACGGTGCCCGTTCCCTCCGCTGAGGTTTCGCTAGATCGTAGATAGGGACAGTAGGAATCTCGTTAATCCATTGATGCGCGTCACTAATTAGATGACGAGGCAATCGGTTACCTTAAGACATTTGGATACAACACAATTGTGTGATGTAAATACTTTGTGCCACTACTGTTTTTGTATCCATATTAAAAAAGTTTTAATAGAATAATGCATTTTTACGCTGTTTTCCAAACAGCGCAAACATATAATACATAGACCAATTTTCCCTATGTTCTGCGCCATTAGCAATAATGTAGGCACGAGGAGCTGCTATAGAACTATTGATGGTTGCGTTTGTAATGCTGTAGTATCTGTGTAGATATTATTTGTTTGTCGGCAGTTTTAGTGAGTTTTTTTAGTCGATACAGCATGCATTGACGCAGTGTCGTGTGGAAAAATACGTTTATTTGCTTAGATATTATTACTTTTTTATTTTTTTACGATTATATTTGACGTATATATACTGACATCCATGTAAAACATACTTATAAACATAAGTATACCAACATAGTATTTTGCTTAATCATACATAATCACATACATATAGGTTTATGCAAATGTTTATTTTAATCTTTCTAGGAAGTAAAACAATTTAGGGGCTAGCGGGAGATTTGAAATCTTTTGTGAGATCGATAAATAAATCTAGGACAAATCCTAGAAGTCGTGCGGGGTATTTCACGTATTACGTGTCCTCCTACCTTATAGCAAGCATTGAGTCATAAATATCATACAATTTATTTAGAAATATTCAACAAAAAAATTCAATTTTTTTTATTTTTATTTTTTTAAACCCATTATCGATTCATTCCTGTCTTTCAGCCTGAAATTTTAATAAACAATTTTAGACATACAAGGAACATACTTTATTATAACCCTTTATCATACGTAACTTTATTCGTACTAAACTTGTGTTTATTTAAACAAAAGTTACTACTATATTTTTTGTAGAAAATTTTCTTTTTTGACGATCATTT
>JASANE010022140.1:0-20805 GCA_030248225.1 Trileptium ribeirensis | reverse complement strand
ATGTAAGTTACTTTTTCAACATACATATACTCATTGAACAATTGGACAGGAAATTGTACCAATATATTTTCCAGTAAACTTATTGTAAGTAAACCTGAGGGTCGTTACGTTATAATGTTACAATAAAAAATACAGCTTAGAACGGGGGGTTGAGGGGCTGCACCCCACCCCCCAACTTATGGTTAAGTTTACAGTATGTGTCATATAAGGACCGTAATTGTAGACAAAGACTAACCCTTAGGCTTAGTATATCCAGAACGACATGGCCTACATTTTATTTACTTCACTCAGGGTTAATTTGGCCCAGTAAACTATGCTGCTGTATATATTCAATTTTCAACCAAAAGTTAAAAATATATAACGTAATGACTGAATACAAAGACTTCATTTTTGTTGAAGAGTCAGGGTGCTTACGATCTTGGTATTGTTGTATGAGTAAGAATATACACTATTTTACCCATGCTTTTTCTTTTAGCCGTAACCGCGGACCCTTCGATTACGCCAATCTAGAATTTAAGGTTTTGGTGTCACTAGTATTCATGGGCGTACGCAAGACCTACATTTGGTGGGAGCAAGTGGGCGGTGCAAGTTCAGCAATTTAACTACAAAATAGACGGCTAAAGACAAAATTTGTTAAATTTCGTGGTTTGGTCCCGGTCATAAGCTTAACTTCGAAGCTGGTGGCAATGCCCCATTAGTCTGCCCCTTATGCTAGCATTTGAAGAACAACAACAACAACAAATTTTATTAAGAATTTATGCCAGTAGTTGAGAGATCAGCGTACCGGGGTTAATCTGGCGTTAATGCCGTCATTGGGAGCCCGAAACTAAGGCAATGGCTTACTAATTCTCGTTACTGGTAACAAGAAACAATATGTATTATAAATTTATAAAACAGAAGAATATATAATTACAAAAAGTTTATATTCTTAATAAAGTTTAAACAGAAAAGGAGCAAAATCTCCACTTATATCTGAGTGATAGGCTCCTGTCGTACTTAATGGAATTTTCAAAGCGTGAGTTTTTAAATTTGAACATTTCTAAATTTTTTGAAATTTGAGGCTTTGGTGAAGACGTCTGCAGGCAGTGTGTTCCACTGGTTTATAATACGTGAAGGAAATTTGTGGTCCAAAACTGTGGTTTGAGCTCTTTTTTCGTAACTTTGCCTGGTGACCTCTGGTGATCGTAATAGTATTATATTAAAAAATCATGAGCCGCGCTGTCTATTTCTTTATGAAGGTATTTAAATGTCATTGCCAGATCATTTATTAAGCCACGTTTTTTCAAGCGGTTATGACCTAAATGGCGTAGCCTATCGTTGTAGGACACCATTTCTAAACCGGCTCTAGTAAAAATTCTGCGGGAATATTATCGTTGCACTTTCTCAATAATATCTATTTCAGTGAGAAAAACAGGTAACCACACGGAAGATGCATACTCAAGAATAGGCCTCACGTAACGGGTATAAGCACACAATAACGCTTCAGTATTAGGCGTCTTGAAACATCTAAATAGCATATTTATACGGAAGGCTTTGGAAACGATGTTATTACAATGAGTGCTACATTTGAGATTTTCTGCCATAGTGATCTCCAAAGCTTTACAGTGATTGCAAGAGGGAATAATTTCATTATTCAAAAAATAGCTATGTTTCGGATTAATAGATCCTAGATGTAAAACTTGACACTTTGGTGCCGATATTGAAAGTTACCATTCTTTTAACCAGATTTCGATGCAGTTAAGGAGTTATTAGACTTGGAGTCCTAATATAGCTATTCTGACGAGGAATATATGCGTACAGTTTGACGTCAACCGTAAATAATTTACAGTTAACGTTATTAAAGTACAGATTAACAATATCATTAATGTATAGCAAAAACAAATTAGGACCTAGTACACTGCCTTGCGGAACTTCGGATGAAACTGTACGTAGAGCAGACACTGTGTTATTATTTTGACACTAAATGTTCTGTTGGAAAGGAAATTTTCGATCCAGCGCAGTAAATAATTTGATATGCCACACAATGCAGCTTATTGAGTAGTTTAGAATGAGAAACCGCATCAAATGCCTTGGCAAAGTCAATATATACTACGTCAACAGCAGTTCCACAGTCAACAGCTGTTGCCCAATCGTAAATTGTTTCAAGGAGTTCAGTTACGGTAGATTTCTTTGCAACAAATCCATGCCGGTTAGGTGCAATGAGGTCACGTTGTTTAAAAAGGACCTTAGATTTCTGTTAATAATTCGTTCCATCACTTTGCACACGTTTTAAACCAGAGAAATAGGTCTGTAATTTTATGGGTCTCCATGATCTCCTTTCTTATGAACAGCTGTTATATTAGCGTGAAGCCAAATATCAGGAAGGACGCCAGTGATGAACGACTGTTCAAATATATAGGCGAGCGGGAAGCATATCGAGTACCTTATTTGGCGAAGGAAATATTGAGTGAAGCCATCCGGTGAATGACTGTATGTATTTTTTAATTCTGATAGGGCATTATAAATGTTTAAGGGTGTAAAGGGATTGCATTGGATTGCAAGCGGTTAGTGGCGTGTTTCCGTCATAGGTAATGAATACACTGGCGAAAGCTGCGGTTACTATCTTCAATAAGCATTTCGCCTGACGCGGTTTTTAACACACCAACACCAAATTTCGAGAAACAACGCTTATTAACATACTTAAAAAGGTTGCTTCTGTCGCGTGATTTTACAATTTTGCTCTCCCGGGTTTGTATAAATTTTGAAATTTCTTTTGAACATTTTCTGGTCACCTTTTTATATTCGGAAAAGTCTCCGGTGGGTTTGCTAAGTTTCCAATGTTTAGCTTTCTAGCGGTCAATTCGCTGGATATAAGAAGAATGTTTCGGTTTGCTCAAGGAGCGGGATAGGGTCTTCTTAGGAACAACCACAACGAAATAGCAAAATATTATAGAAAAGACACCACATATCGTTTACATCATACAATGAACAGAACATTCGAATAAAATCAACAGATAAAAGAAATTTATTCAGTTTTTGAAAATCAGCTCTTCTAAAACCAAATTCGGGGTTGTTTTGGTTTTCAAAGGAAACTATTTTTCCATATAGATGAAAATCGATTGAAAAATGGTCCGAATCCGAGAGAGGTTCGCAACAGGCGATTGCACTAACTGTCATGGATGAGTTAGTCAGAATTATGTCCAAAATATTATTTTATCTCGTGGGAAAAGAGACAAGCTACTGAAGTCCTGCTTCATATATTTTTTTAATATTTTCATTGCAAGTTGTAATGGTATTGCCATTGAAGCAGTGTTGTACTGTGAAAATGCACTATTAACTTTAATACTGAACAATGCATTACATTTAGTAAAAGATCCACTGCATTGTATACACATTTTTGAGATAATATAATCATAAAAAATATCGCTATCGCATAGCGAAAACGGGCATCCGTTTCTCCGTATGTTGGCTAATTCTTGCAAATTTGTAATGTACAGACTTCGATAAATGTTCAGTCAAAACAACCAAACAAACAAAAATTAATTCAACAAGCTATCTTGTCGGAAACACATACTATGTGTCAAGAACTTTCGCTTGAAAACGAAAAAGTTTTCTTCTTGAAAGAAGAATGTCACAGCAGTCATATTGCCAATAACAATAGAATTTATGCGCCCGGACTACATATAATTATTTAAATATAAACTTTACGACGGTTCAGCATAATATATGGTTTTGAAAAATGTCAAATTGTTTGACTTCAGCGTTTGCGAATATGCTGCCTATAAAATAGCAAGTATGAATTCAGACCTGGTAAAGTTGATAATATAATTTTCGATGTCATCAATTCTCGGAATTCCTAAATGATTTCATCTCAGTTGTAGTCAACAAATCCGAGACGTTTGCTGCATGCCATTTTTGCCTGGCATGCAGACTCCAGCGGTCGGATCTGAAAAGGCTTTTATGAATATAACAGATACGTGCAGTGCTGTGCAATTAAAGCTTTAATGCACCGTCTGACAGAAGATGAAATCAATGTCACAGCCTGACGGCTGTGACAAAAATACACCCCTAACAGTCTGCAGAAGTGTCTGTTAGGTAGAACAAATCGTATATTAATTCACAGTGAATACATTATAAGAAAAGAGTATACAATTGAATAAAGGAGAATCAGCAAGGGTAATTCCTCTTACAACTGATTATAGGACTATCTCAATTTTCGTTATCATGATTAATCAGTCGTACAATCTCAATTTTCGTTATCATGATTAATGCTGTCATTAAGCAAACATTGACGTATAACAAAAAACAGCTTCAATCTACAGAATCAAAGTCAGTGGCATACTTTAAAATTCAATGGAAATATGAAAACCTAGGATTCTAATGCAATTCATATTATAATTCCTGAATTTACTATGTGCCGACGTGAAAATTCAAACAGAATAGAAATATCAAAAACTGAATTGCAAACGACCATTTCCAAATAATAACACACAAGCGTCGTGAATGTGACGCCCTAGCAGCAGTTAGACACTCGTCAGTATTAACGATAACTATAATGGATCGTTTTATAACGAAGTGTATCAGTAACATCAATAAATTACAACCAATTATATACACATATAATACAATCCTCCTAAGTAAGGACAGCGGAATAAAATGCAATTTTAAATCATTGCATGACGCCGCACAGTTTGTGCGAATTAAAGTATTGGTGAGTTTGGGTAGAAGCACAATTATTATTGAATCTTCGTCTATATTGCTGGATTTGAATAAATTGGTCACAAAGGTGGTCAACAAAAGAATAAATTCAAAACAGGACAGTGATGGCTTGATTCGTTTTAGTTTTTTGTAAACAAAACAAAATCAAGTCATATGGTTATAAATAAACGGCTTAAAGCATCACGGACAGCCGAGGTAGCATATTTCCCTAAGCTGAAAAGAAATTTTAGCATTTGAACGTATACAGCGCGTCCGTACAGCAGTGTAAACCTATTGATTAACAAATAATGCACATTTTTATTGTATATTTTGAGCAGTTTTTAGGAATTTACAACATGAAACTAATTTAGTGTACTAGTAGACTTCTCTCATCAAACCGAGTCGAACGGTACCCTATATAACTATGTTCGATGAAACAAATTTTGGGGTTCCAATTGGGACCTCAAAAAATAGAAAAAACTTGTCAGGTAAAATGAGTATTTTCTGAACCGCCTCATCGAGCTGAATCGATTGCTACCGAAATCAGCTTTGTATCTACAAAATTGATCAAATTCGGGCTGGGGATGGGCTAAAAGAAAAGACCCCATTTTTCACCTGATGCACCGATGGAACCCCCGAAGTAGAAGATAAGGCATGGGATCAAGCCCACCCCGCCGGCTAGTAATTAAACACTGAGCTAAAAACTGTATTGGATCCAAACACTTCAGCATTTCGATAACAAAAGCAAACGTAGATCACAGGTTCACAGAAAGCGGGTGTTCAGTCCCCCGGAATATGCGCGGAAGACGCCATGTAGTTGATCCCCAAAATCTACCAAGCTCGTCAGTCATGTATGTATAAACAGAAATAAATCTGCGGAACAGCCATACATGTTGCCACCCCAGAAATCAGCAAAGTTTATCAATCTAGAATGTGTTGTGTATAGTATATGTATATATATGTGAACTAACGGTATTTCGATTAGAAATACCCGTATAACATAAGGCATCCTAATTTGTACTCCACCCCGTTGAACCGACCCAAAAGATTTTTTGTCGTGGATGTCCTGGCTAAATCGAATGACATGTGCTACCAACTACTTTCCAGGCTCCAAGATCATTCCACAAAATATATTTGGCAATTTGTTTTATAAAACGAGTCCTGTTAATTTTCAACATCCCCTGCCTTCAGCGGCTGTTTCCGTTTCTTATAGAGCATATGAACGCGTTTAGGAAGTAAAATATTGCGTTAAATGTAGTATCGTATGTACCATAGTAGCTGAATAAATTTGTGTTGTTAATATTATATTAAGCGGCGACATTAAAATACAAAGTCCGTTGTGGCCTTAACAAGAGAATAAAAATCATTGTTAAATTTTTGAACAATTATCGAATATATACCAAACCTGATTTTCAGAACATTATAAAACTCGTTAGTTCCTCGGTGAGTATAATAAAGGATATAGCAAAAGTTGTAGACTACAAAGTAGGACAGATCAGGATTCAATAATTGCCAAATTGTATTAAGTAGAAATATACTCAATTCTACAAATACGGTATGACAGACCGTCCTCTATCAATACTATTGCAGTACTACACAGAATAATAAGAATAATAATAATTACATAATTATATAGAACATTTAAAATTTGAAAATGTCTATATATATGTTTGTTAAATGTTATAGATGCCTCTGTCAATGTATCGTGGACTGAACTGGCAGTTTAACTTATACATCGTCGTCAAATTCACGTTGCGCTTACAACCATTCGTTAGTAATAAAATTTTGCTGCTGCAACACCTGTGTTTACATTTAAGTTTTAGCAAAACTAACGCTTACATAAGCTGTAGGACAAAATGGACGCTGTCCATTAGAGTAGTGTTTGTTGTATTTTGTCAATGAAAGTAATAGCAAAATTGCAGTGCAGTGCAGTGCTTGCGGTGGCTTGCATTTAGTCATCGTCATTATTACGGTTTTGTCTCTGCCGTATCCGTGCGTAAATTACTTAAGTAAATATTTTGTTTCAACAGATTCTCTTCTTCTCAGTGGATAGAAGTTCACAATTAATCCGGACAAACAGAATGAAACACAGTCAATATATTTTATAGATCGTAATTGTTATTTTATACTATTTGATGTGCGCAACGTTTTAAAGAGATTGAAGTTATAGCGCTTAAATGCTCACTTACACACAACAAACTACAGACATGCAACATATAGATAGAAAAAGTCTTTTGAGTAAAACAAAAATGCATTCATTACATTTATGACGACGGACGACGACGAGAGTCACTGGCTGGATTCATCTGTCTTTATTTGTATTCTTCTTCTGGATAGTCAACATTAATATTTTGCAAGCAAGCAACACCACCATCACTGCAAAATGTTTCTTCGAACGAATATAATAGTCCTCTGTATATTAGAGATTAATGATTTTAAACAGATTTACGCTAGCATATGTTTACTTCTGCACTGAGAAACGAGATAACTCCAGGAGTGTCATTTGTGTTTCAGCAAGCCATTTCATTGTCGCAGAAACAACAAGATCAGGATACTCCGACTGCTAAACTGAATTTGATCAATTTTTCGTACAACATTTACATTTAAATGTTTGCACCTAACAATACTATTAACAACAACCATTAGTTTTATTAACCAGAGGCATACTGGTAACCGGTGAGTCAGGCTACAAGAGGTTTGCATGATGAGTTAAGGCCAACACAGTGAGCTCGAAACTTAGGCAATGGCTTACCAATTTCCGATCTCCACATAGCATATTGATTCTAGCGCTATAAAGCATACATTAATGATTGTAAATGGATCGTTGTTTTCATATGTTTCTGTATGATTGTTGCTAAGCCGCTTAAAGTTGTTTTGGTTCGCCAAATTAACAGTTACTTTAAAATTAATGACGTTATCATTAATAGTTCGCAATAACTGGGAAATCTGCCGGACCAAAGCAACTTTCTGGGGTGTAACTGAAGTGATGTCATTGGCGTTATTCTAAGTTTAAAGCTGTGTCTACGATTCAAATCATTCGACCGGGTTCGAGCCTGACTGGATTTTACCATCATCAAAGTTTTTTCAGTAATCTGGTCTTTATTCGAATGAGTATTATAAAACCCAGCAATTGTAACATCGGTCAAAGTAACCCTGAGGGGTGGAAATAAATTGCAGGCCATGTGGTTCTCGATATACTAAGCCTAAGCCTTAGTTTTAGCCTAAGCTAAAGTCCTTATATGAGAGATACACTAAGCCTAGGCCTAGGTCGGGGGGCTGCCGCCCGACGAACACCCCGCTCTAAACTGTTGTTTTTTAACGTTATAACGTACCGCCTCTCAGGGTTACTTGCACCGTAATATCAATCACTAAAGCGCTTCATATACAATAAGATAATTTGTTTTTCAGCTTGAACGCCCACTTGAAAGTAGAGTTTCATAAACTTAGTATATAAACTTTTGTTGCGCAAGTGAACTTAGCTAAATGAGATAAATATTTCAAGACATATTTATATCTTAAAAGCTATAACTCAGTATTGCATAACACATATTATGTTCTTAATGTGTTGATATAAATGAAGAGCAGTCTCACGTCCTGAAAACATCAACAAAACTGGTGAAGGTACGCTATCTGCCTCCACTTCTTGGCATTATTTATATACTGTTAGGATGAAAGCTCAGGTTCCATATTGGATTATCTGTGGGTCCAGAGTGCAAATAACAGTCAGAATCGTGATTAGCGAGACAAAATTACCCAATCAATGGAATTTCAGCAATATTATGGGGGGCAGATAGTGTACGTTTAGCACAAAACTAATAGTTACGCGCTGCAACATAAGCAGATATTGCGTACTTGAGTCTTTTAAGCTTCAGTTGAACTTTTCCGTAAAATTTGGCTTCGAGTTTTGGTTGTACAATGCTGATGTGTTCATCACAAAATGTATGCTTATTTATAAAATCTTGGTTGTATCACCTGAAGGTGTTCTGCTGCTTAGTAATCAATGAGCAATATAAAATATATTTAATACCATGTATCACACTAACAGCCGCAGCACTAACATTAAATGCATTGGATAAAGTCAAGCTGAGGCCGTCCTCGATATAACAACAACAACACGAAAGTTTAACATGTACTTAATGGAAACCGAACAGTCAGCGTAACGAGTTTTGCATCAGACGTTAAGAAGGCCATCATAGCGAGGTCGATACCTAGGCAATGAGGTACTGGCAGCCGATCGCCAGTTACAAAATTTAATAGAATTCGAGAAAAAATATAGCAAATGTGCTAATAAACTTGTATAGCCAGAAAGGGAATTAATCCGCTTATTTTTGACCATAGGTTTCTAAGTTCCAAACCCTGAGACACATCTATCTTATTCAAGGTATTTTTGAACTTCGTAACGTGTTTCCACTTTTAAGGGCACAGCACCCTCGTATACGGGTAGCATGTTCCACACTTTGATATAATTTTAGCTTCAAAACCATGTTTCAATTAGTTCGTTCGAAACTTAGGTTTAAGCAGTTCTCTGCGATGACCGCGTGTATTTAGTAGTATGAGATATTACAAACAAATTCCGACTAGAATTGGTTTCTTCTGCGGCATTTAAGATCTATTGCAATATCGTGTTTAAACGACGTAGTTCTAAGGGATCTAGTTTAAGAAAAGATAGCCTTTCTGAATATGCCATGTCAAGAAAACCCGCTCGCGCAGCTGATCTACGAGCGATATACAGATGCACTTTTTTCAAGTTTGTTGATTTCTAATAGATAGCATAGAGGCCGTACTTGACAGCAGTATTCAAAAATCGGACGAATATTATGTCATACAGGATATAGGTCAATGTATACCGTATCTACAGCCTGTACACAGTCCAGTGATTTAGACCTGTCCGTTACAGAGACAATAAGCTGGGTACATATTGATTTTTAGACTTGGACTGATTATATTATTACAAAGCAAATATGACCGCATGAAATCATTAATCACAATATCTATTATTTTACAGCAGTTATAAAGAAGAGAGATCGGCCTATAGTTCAAAACATCAGCGGGATTACCTTTTTTGCAAAAGGAAATGTTATAAGCACACAAGCATAAGGTTCGCAAACAACGTTGACGAAGGATTACTCGAAAATCAGAGCAAGGGGATTGCATAGTGATAGTTTAAGATGTTTTGGAAAGAATTGCCAATAGCCGACGGGTGTCTGACTATGTTTTGGTTTCAAACACCCCATTTACTTATATACAACCATGGGGTTCGCAAACAACCGTTGACGAAGGATTACTCGAAAATCAGAGCAAGGGGATTGCATAGTGATAGTTTAAGATGTTTTGGAAAGAATTGCCAATAGCCGACGGGTGTCTGACTATGTTTTGGTTTCAAACACCCCATTTACTTATATACAACCATGGGGTTCGCAAACAACCGTTGACGAAGGATTACTCGAAAATCAGAACAAGGGGATTGCATAGTGATAGTTTAAGATGTTTTAGAAAGAATTGCAAATAGCCGACAGGTGTCTGACTATGTTTTGGTTTCAAACACCCCATTTACTTATATACAACCATGGGGTTCGCAAACAACCGTTGACGAAGGATTACTCGAAAATCAGAGCAAGAGGATTGCATAGTGATAGTTTAAAATCTTTTAGAAAGAATTGCAAATACCCGACGGGTGACAGACTATGTTTTGGTTTCAAACACCCCATTTACTTATATACAATCTCGCGGGGAAAGGTAATCCAAGAAAGGTTGGCTGTTGCAGCGTTAATACAGTTGAATCCTGCCATGTGCTCGTCATCCTCATTGTAGACCGAAGCAAAAGCACTCGCAAGAACGTGGAAACAACATTGTCGTTAGTGGTTAAATCGCCGTATGGTGTGTTAAGAACACTGACTCCAGACTTTACACTCAGTCTGTTTTGCAAATTTCGAAAGAAGGCATTTTGATTACCGCTATTTAGGATATTTTTTCACTGCTACTCTTGTAGCGATGAATAGCTGCAAAACATTTCAGACTATGTTTCTTATAACCACCGTAGTTATTTTTATCTTTGCTTGTTTTCCGTACCTTAGCTTTACGTTAAGCAATTTTTTTGATAAAAGTGGGTTACCGGTGACCGCAAATATTCAGATTTATGTTGACTTTTAACACAAATTAAGCGCATGCATCATTTAGAATGTAAGTGAAAACATTCTACTTGTTATCAATAGAACACACAGAATTAAGTATAAAATCCCAGTGAATAGACAATAGATGATAATTGAGGCAATCAAAATTGACGTTTTAAAAGTCAAACATGTAAACAGGCTCAATGACTACGGTAGGATTAACACCCCTGATATGTTAAACTCAATTTACACGTGGTCTGAAAAAGATTTCCTGCAACTTGCGTTAGACACATTTAAAGGCGAAGTTATCATCACAAGATCCAGTTTTCTTTTTTTATTGGGAAGGAAACCTTTTGATGTCAACATTTCTTGGACACAATCCATTAAGCAAACATAGCTGGGAACCCTGGCCAACAGTAGTCGAATCAATTTATTTCACGTAAGTTAAGGTCGCCTGCTATGGTCACAGGGCACGCGATTTCGCTGATAAAATGTCGCAGGCAATGGGTTAACTGAGCCATATGTTCAGTATCGAAATTCGGCGGCCTATAGGCGCATGCACTCCTGTGTTTGTCGCGTACAAATATATCTATCAATACAATATTTCGTGAAATGTAGTCATTTTCTGGAATTTTTACTGTTGCATACTTAATATCCTTGTGAATGAATAATGCTATGCCACTTCCTCTCCCCAGTGTTCAACCCTTACGATGAGCAACATAGTTGCCGCAGCCAGTTAAGGAAATAGGTATATTATTGCTAAACCAGGTTTCGCACAAACGGCAATAACATAAAAACGTTCGGTGTGCAAAATTGCTTCCAAATCGGAAAATTTATTGACCAAACTTGGTGCATTGAAAACTTACATTAATAAGTCCACTTTGATATTGCTGTTTGTGTATCTACTGCCGTTTTAAGTATACCTGAACATTTATAGTGATGCCTTTTTAACTATTAGCCAGCGTCAGATCGTTTTCCGCCTACCAAACGTCCATTTTCCGAACGACAACCTTTGAAAACTAATGGTCGTAACCACGTATTGTTCACGTCTACCATTTTTCGAACGCAGTTCGACATCCAATTTCTGGTATTGTTTCGTAGCGGTATGAATTTTTCTCACTCTTCATCGGATCTGACCTTAGCAAATAAATGCCCTTCTCTCCAAATATGTCATGCAGCAGTGGAGCTTGTTGCAAAATTGATTTAGCGACACTGGACAATAGAAGACGGACTTTGAGAAGTCTTGGTGGTCATTATTCTGCCGGTTGTGATGATTGATGGAAGCTTAAACGATATACCTCAACTATTGTTGCAGAGGGATCAAGACTTTACACAATTTGCGTTGAATCGATGAAGTCCTGGCATTTTCTGGTATCTTATTCTGTCGGTTATGATGGTTGATGGAAGCCTAAACGATATACCTCAACTATTGTTGCAGAGGGATCAAGACTTTACACAATTGATGTTGAGTCGATGAAGTCCTGGCATTTTCTGGTATCTTCTTCTGTCAATTATGATGGTTGATGGAAGCCTAAACGATATACCTCAACTATTGTTGCAGAGGTATCAAGACTTTACACAATGGACGTTGCGTCGTTGACGTCCTGACATTTTCTAGCATGCCGCTGATGACAAGCCAGCGGCGACGTAGTGCGTCTTGTTCTTCCTTTGTGTTATCCTGCACAATATGGTTGATTTGAAAACATTTTTCAGAACAGTAGTTACCCACGATTAGTCGTTTGGTGTAGATTCGGCGTTTCCCTGAGTGGCAACATTAGAGTTAGCATTGCTCCATGGAATTGCAGTTAGGCGCGACATTGCAGCAGTGAGAGCGTTATTTGTCACTCAAAGGTCCACAGCTACTGCTTGAGATCTGTAAAAGGTTGCGCCGGTGCAGCCGTTGGATTTGTACCGGTTGGTGACGTTATTGCGCGTCATTGGGCTGTAACTTCTTGGCATACTGTGCAACAGGTAGAATATGGTCATTGTCAGCAATAGTTTCAGCCAGACTCGGGCTGACCAAACAGTATTTAAAATGAATCCATCTACTGCACAACCCACATTCGAAAATGTCATTTGCACCTTCTGCACCACATCCGCAGCAAGATGAGGGTGACGTCACTATTTGTCTATCGTTGGTTGTTAGCTGCGTCGTTTTCACAGTAGATGCTTGATTGATGCCTGAAGATGGAGTCCAAAGTGATCGGCCGGATTTGTTCATAGCGCCAGTGCCTTTTCCGTTGATGCTTAAGTACTTGCTATTGGCACTGGATCCCCAATACTTGATCCTAGCCATTAAGGATATATTTATTAAGCCGAAGACTAAGTCGGGGACTACCTGCCCCTCAACCCCCCGCACTAAGTTGATGTAACACCAACTAACACCAATGCATACAGAAAATGTCAACGACAAGCCAATTGGGTAGTGAATGTCATAGCTATGTAACACTCGATCTTGGTAACTACTTGTATTCTCCAGAGTATATGATGTTGAAATATTCTCATAAGGTTAAAAAGCAAATTTCGAGTAATTTCGCCTACTGTCTTCGGGGTGATATGTTTGCTGATGCAGCAAAATCTATATGTGAAAATGTTGATGCACTGAATTATTTCAATCAGAATTTGACACATGCTTATGTACTAAAATAGCGTTAGTCACAAGTCTACTCGATAAAGTTTTTCTAAAAATGTCCCTGAATTCACCGCTGGTGACAATTAACCGTAACCGTATAAGGATTATTCAACTCACATTATTTATTAACCTAATATATATATATATATATATAGAATACTGATATTATGTTTAACATTCATCACACATATTATGTATATATACTTGAACCCGGAAGTTTCTATTCGTTAAAGTTTAAATATGTATTATATATACAGAGCTTTGAAACAATAATAGTTTCTAATTTCAAATTTCAATGCGGCCATTTCAAAGCTGCTAGCAGCCATCGCTCATAATTAACTGCTCGAAATATCAAAGCTAAAATGCAACGCAGAGATTAAATTTGTGCTTATTTATACAAAATGCACTAGTAGTATTATTATCTAGTTATTAAAGACTTATGTTTAGTCGGCCGGTCATTCTAACCAAATAGAGCCAAAATCTAAAATTAATCTTGTCCTGAGCCGCTATTGTTTTTATTAATAACACACGGGATGTGGCAAGGGGCAGATATTTAATAGTGCAACTCTGTTATTCAATGGTGCTACCGTTGCGACACTTCACTGCGTAATCTTGAACTGTGCAACCGTTGTAAAATTAATTGTTTGCATGTTGAATTGTGGAACTAACAGAGAATGTTTCTTGTGAGTTTTCAATCATTTGATAAATCGGCTCGATTCGCCGCTCGTCAAATAAACTTGGCTAGATGTTTAGTACCGCAACGTTTTTTAGACATATGTCTCAAATTCATTTGGGTATTTTTTCTTCTCAGAAACGCATCGTGTTTCATCTCCGCTGTATATATGCATCTCCTTCGCAAATAACTGACAACGACTCTCAGTACGTCAATGCCAAGGTATTGGGTTCGATATGATGGCCGTAGCGTCTGATGCAACACTGGTTACGCCGATTGTCACCCTGTCAATATCTGTTACATTAATAAGCAGTTTTGCCTGTTTGTATTAGGATGTGACAAATTGTTCGCAAATAACTGACTACGACTCTCAGTACGTCAATGCCAAGGTATTGGGTTCGATATGATGGCCGTAGCGTCTGATGCAACACTGGTTACGCCGATTGTCACCCTGTCAATATCTGTTACATTAATAAGCTGTTTTGCCTGTTTGTATTAGGATGTGACAAATTGTATGCTGAGTTGACCAAGGTTCGGTAAAACGCTTAACTGATTGTGTTGTATTGGTTTTCAGCGCATCTGTCGGAGGGTTAGTGGCATCATGTTGATGAAAGCATTCACTAAAAGGCCTGTAATCGCCGCTATGAAGTTGCCAATTCCTCATACATCGATTGTCATCCTGTCAGTATCTATTACAATAATGAGCTGTTTTTGTCTGTTTGTATTAGAATGTGACAAATTGTATGCTAACTTGACCCAGATTCTGTATTAAAGCTTACCTGCTTGCGTTATATTAGAATTCAACCCATGTGTTGGAAGGCTTGGAGCATCATGTTGATGAAGGCATTCATTAAAAATCCTATGATCGCCGCTATGAAGTTGCTCCTTGGTCATACACCGCGTCCAACGTGGAAACCTTTTGTATTCTTTATGACGATAGCATTGCTTCTTAGATTTGAGGTAACCTTTTCACCATACCTAGCTGCCAGACAAATATTTTGATTATAGCCCCATTTAAAAAGCGATCTATTTTCAAAAACTTCATTTTGTGCTAAAATCGAGTCAGCAAAACAAGATGTATTGTGAATAGAATGAACTGAAGGGACCGAATTGAAATTCATGGCTTTATGTATACTGCTGTGCATTTCAATATTATATTCTCTGAAAAATTGATCGCTTGAATAAGAATTTTAGTAACAACCTTAGTTGTACGATCCAATATTTTGCTACAATAACCACGTTGTCGACACTCTTGATGAATAAGAAATTCGCAGTTGCACAATTCATTAATTTAGGTTTACAAAATTAGTAGTGGCACAGCTGAACATTTATGAGATGGAAAAAATTCTGATGCACGTTTAAATATACGGTTGCACAATTCAACATTTGAATTGCACAATTAACAGTTTTCCTCTGGCAAGCGTTGTTTCAGGTTTTTGAAAGTAAACTTTTAGAATTGCATTATCAATCGCAATGCGTTTAGTGTAAGCCTAAGCCTTAGAATAACTTCAATTACTTAGGCTAGTACTACTCCTACACCGTACATGCTGAAGCAGGGGGCAAGGAGGCTGCCCCCAGGGCGTTGGCCCTGGTCCACCCCTCTGCACGAAGGTACCACTCTGCGCCTCTGGTGCGTCGCACCCCCTCCCGCGGCGCCGAAAGTGCACGGAAAATTAAATAAGGTGCAAAATGGTAAAAGGAGGTACAATCGGCAAAAATGGGTCCTCCTCGGGAATAGGGTCGTCAACATTTTTCAGCATTCGAGGACGGGACCTGCCCCGCCGATCCCGGCTCCCTTGCCCCTAACCCGAGACCTCGGAACGTCAGAAATTTTAACTGACAAAGTCTTAAGCCTAGACTTTCCTCCGAATAAGCAAAAAAGCGTCACAACAAGCTTAGCGTCCCTCAGATACTAAGACATATACTCTGCCTTCGATTTAACCTCAAGTCAACAAACGTTATATTACGCACCACCACCTAAGCCTGAGAAGCCAATATAAACTCTGAGTTGTATGAAATCTAACTGAAAAGACTTGATAAGCTAAAAAGCGCTACCTGCCTTTTGTGATTAAGACAATTTTCAGCCGACACATGAAAACTTAGACACTTTATGTTCGATGTCAAGCACTTAGATGGTCTAATCCGTCCTTACAAGCGAAAACTTCAAATAATCTGCACGCAACATTTCAGGTATTACCATAATTAGAACAAATTCTAAAACTGAGCATGAACTTATATTTTATTGCAGTAAATGATATAATTTTAGACATTGGTCTCACTTTATTGTCTACGTATCTCATTCTATAAAATATTTTCTATGTATACCGTGGCCCAAACATGCTGGTACCAACGTGGGGAGCCTGTCGAGGGTGGGGCTTGGAGCACTGCTGCGGGTGAGGTCGGCTCTTCGTACAGAGGGTTAAACGCCTCAAGTGGGGTATCCTCTCCTACTCCCTTCCCCTATGAGCATGTATCCCTCTGCAGATTATTTTTGGCAGTATATGTGTACTTCTGTGTATTCTGTTGAAATTTTTGTTTAGCATCTTTTTACAGCCAAAGGCATGACACAATATTTTAGCCGCTGTGTTGTGACATTTTTTGTGAATTGTCCTGGCTCTGCATCGAAAACTATATACAAAGCAATATATCTGTTCGTTGGTAATACTACCCATCAGGTCCTATTAGATCAATTCCACTCACTGTGCTATCGTTATTTTGTTGAAAGCAGTAGTTTTGATATAAATATTGCGCAGAAATTTATTGCTCTAAATGCCCTAAGGCAGTTGGAATATTTGAGTGAATTTGGGATCATTTTATAGAGCATGTGAGGTTTTATTTAGCATTTGGTTACTGCAGTAATAATATATGTTTTAGAATTGTGTAAAAATGTGCATTAAAATGAGTCCCATAAGACCCGAAATGCACAGATACGGCCATATGTCAATAACTAACAAATATATGTGGCTATATATTGAATTCATATTGCAGGGCAAGTAAAACGCTATATAGTTGCATACGTCGTGTTATACGGTGGTTATCTGTATTCTGGGATTAGGCCAGGTAATTTCGAATTGGGATCGTTAACCCGAAATATATGAGATGTGCTTACAGTTGGCCCTAAAATTTTACGTTGTCTTTGTACGTTTCACCAGTTGATCGATGCCAATGTCTAATGTAAGCATAGTACGATTGTTCCGTTCAGCGATATTTCCTTGTATTTGCTCCACATGCAAACAACCTGAGCGCACGTCCATTGTAAAAATATGAACTAAGCATGCGAGGATAAATTTTTAAAAACTTTGCGAAGTCCAAATTTTTCCCTATTTTTGACAAATTGCGATAAATTTCGTCAAGTTTTCCTATTTTTGCTAACATTTTACGATTTTTCGAAAGCCTTTGGCGTGCATGCGGGGGGATGCAGTGCCTTTTGGGGAAGTAGCTTTGGTTTTAGGGTTCCATCACTAGGGAGTAACCCCTATCGACACCTATAGTTAATATATGTTAATGATTCCTAGGTTAACGTAGCCATTACTATAACTTGGAATAACATGCGGACATGTCAGTCTTTGAGCTCAGCAATTACAGTGGTCAAACCTGTTTGCCGAATTAATGTTTGGTTTTAACTATAATTACCCCGACGGTAATCACTGCTATTATTAAAAGTTTCTTTTAAATTGCAAGAAATGGTATAAATAAAATTATAATGTTCAACGTTTTCTACAATTTTAATCAGTCTTGTGCCTCGAAACTAGAGGTTCCGAAACAGGCTAAAGATTGTCTTGCTTAGAGAATTTTACTTTTGGCAATGCAAGTCTTGCATTAATGTTTTACAGTAAACTTTTTACAATTATATATTATTGTAAATATTTAACTATGATGTAATAAAGGAAACTCGACAAAATAGCTAGACAGTTCAGGAGTAGCGAAATTTAATATATACGCTGAAACCAAATATAAAATTAATATTGACAAAATTTATATTTAGCATTATTGACGTCTACGAGCATCTTTAACTTATAGATACACGATACACAATTGTTTACGATGACCATTCAGCAATGATTCTAAAAGTCAAAACAGTTTCCGATTTCTACTATTACATAATCATGTCTACGGCAATCTTGAAATATATTAATAATTTCTTACTAATGAACATACACTAATAATAACTGAATTCATGCTTCAACAATTCCATTCTCAGTAGAGTAGACATAGTACAACTGATTGACAAAGTCAGTAATATACTATACATACCTATAGTAGCAGTCATGTAGGCTTTGATGTTGCGCTTTCATCCTGATAAGAAGCAGAAACGCGGTTGAAGAATTGCCTAACGACCTAAATATACTCGTCTTCCGAAACCAGTGAGACCGCTGGTATAATGTGCGTTCAAAGAGATTTCCGCGACCAGCATGAATTAGGACAGCTGACACAGATACCATATCAAAAATGTAAGAAATTAAATCATATATTGTCTCATCAGGATTAGATCTGTGAATACAAATTCCCTACCGACAAAAACAACACATTAGTTTGCTTATAAAACTAGCGTCAACAATTCCTATTTGTGTCTATAAAAATTACAGTGTTCTGCTATATTAACGGTCATAGTAGAGGTGTAATACGGTATTTGCCTCCTGGTTTGAAACATGTCAAACAATGCTTTCAACAACAACTTCTAGAAACTCAGCGCAAACCACTACACCATGGACCCTCTTGAAGTGATTGGCAGATGTATTCTAACCGCTAAATTGACCCTTCACTGGTAGTTGCTACATGTATTGCGCGATATCTACAGCATCATTAGATTATAATTATATAAATACAAAATAGAGACATAATTTAGCAGAACTTAGCGTTTCTGAGTGGAATCGCGCGTAGTTCGGTTGAAGAAAATTCCGTTAATTAGAAGCTAAACTCAAACACATACATGATATATTTTAGCACAATTTCTTAATTTCAGAACAAATACTGGCTTGATAGTACTGGCAAAGATACGTCTGAATTCTACAAAGTCCCAGATATCACGGCTATGTGCGACTATTTTACCTGAAGTTACATAGTTATTACTAATCTAAAATAGTTTTATCAAAATCACCCTGCGCTTATAGAAATTTGGTAATTTCAACTTCACCTCCTGGTCATTTTAGTCATATATGAAAACCGCAGAACTCTTTATTTGTTCTTCCTATGACCAAAAAGACGAAAATTTTAAAATCCATAAATCACAAATTTTAAGAAAAATTTATGATTTGAAGAGTGATTTTTTCGTTGTAGGACCCAAACACTTGCTTTATTTGATACATCCCACGCACATGCAATTACTTTTTTATCGTATTCAGTAACAACAAAATCTATACACATTGTGACGACCTACACACATCATCCACATTTTAAAAAACGCGAAATTAGACTATTTTTGTTGCCAAAATTTACCAAGTTTTTTCATTGTTAATAATTTTATAACTTAATTTATTTTTTATTAATTTTGAAATTAATAACCCACCCAATCTGTGGTTAAAGCAATAAAATCAACGCGTTGAACTGATTATATAACCTTATAATTGTATCGTTCATTAACAACAAGCAAAAAACTTGCTTTGTAAAAATGTTGATAACTTCATATTTATGGGAGCATTTTTAAACTTTGGCTCATAGCTAGAAGTAGAAGTAAAAGAAAAGTTATAGCTCTCGATGAGAGGATTCTATAGTCTCCATGTCGATGCGATGCCTCTGACAAGATTTATAACCTAACATATCGAGTGATTTGAAATAACCAAAATCAAAAAAGTCTCCAATTTGTGGCGGTTTTGCGAAAATTTAGGTAATAAATCTCGGGAGCAGCGCAAGTACGAAGCTAAGTACACAACTACATTTAGTTACGCGTGGAATAAATAAATTTTGTGAAAATCAAGCAATCTAGTGAAGACTTATGCGGCGACCAGACGGAAATAATTTTTTCCAATTAAACGCTATTTGAGAAAACTGCCTTCAAAACGTTAGCGCAGTTCCAACAAAAATTACTGTAAAAAAATTATTTATATATTGAACTATAAACTTGGATACAGGTTGAGAACAACAAATCAGGTTTTAATTTAATGAATTAAAACTTCAACGTTTTAAAAGGACGGTGATGAAGTATTCGGATTAAGCGAAAAATCGTGACAAACCTTGCTCCTTAAGAGTACTCTAAGAAATTCATATGACACAGGTTTGCATCCTGAATACAAGACTACAAAACCTACTGTAATATGTTAAATAGTTGTAAAATTTATACCGAAGATTTCGAAAAGTGCTAACAGTAATACGTTCTGAATCAGAAAATACTTCTGTCAGTTATTTAGTTTGATAATATCTGAATACAATCTTAGATAGGTGCGCCCAATGGTCTCCATACCTAACCCATACTTGTATCTTCAAAACTAACAATTGTAGGGTAGTGGTGAAGATAATTAAAACGGGTTTGCTTTAGAGTTCGTAAATGCTTTAACTTAAACTACTTGCCGGTAAGGGAGTGAGGAGATAAACTAAAATTCAGGTGGTAACTAAGACAAGCACCAAGTGGTCAACTCTATCAAACAATTTTGCATTAGTAAAGACGTATAATAACTGTCACACAATCACAAAATTCTGTGTTATAATAATAATAATAATAAAGAAACATTTATAAAGCGCCCTTTTCGCCGGAGCGTTACAAAAGCGCTGACAAATTA
>JASANE010022139.1:0-40213 GCA_030248225.1 Trileptium ribeirensis | reverse complement strand
CCGTGTTGCAAGATTGTTCGTCGAGAATATAGTCTGCCGATTTGGAGTACCAGACAGGCTGTTAAGTGATCGAGGGGCCAACTACACGTCAGAACTATTACGCAATGTTTGCAAGTTGTTAGGGGTCCAGAAAATCCACACAACTGCTTACCATCCATCCGGAAATGGATTAGTTGAAAGGTTTAACCGCACAATGGAGACAATACTGAGTCACTACGTTAGTATATCGCAGAATGATTGGGACACTTTACTACCCTACGCCAGCTTTGCTTATAACAGCAGTACCCATGAATCCACGAAGGACACTCCGTTTTACCTAAATTTCGGACGCGATCCTGCGTTACCACTAGATATCAGTTTGCGAGCGCAAGCTGTTTCCTCGTCGCCAGCAGACGACTATTCACACATCATGGCAGAAAAGATGACAAAGGCTTGGCAAAGTGCAAAACAGGCTATTTCGTTAGCCCAGGACCGTCAAAAACGAAATCACGACGGCAGGTTTGCCAGAAGCTCGATTTGCGCAGGAGACCGCGTCTTTATGCATGTTCCGCACGTTGCGCAGGGGAAGAGTCGGAAACTTGCAAGGCAATGGCGCGGACCCTATCGCGTGATTCGCTTAACGGAAGATAAGACTGGGGCCTACATTATACCTGCGATTCGGAAAACTAATACTATCGAGAAACGCGTGAATGTCGCCCGTTTAAAACATGCCCCTCTAGCCGTTGACGTCCCTTCCCTAGTGCAGGAACGCGACGTGTCAGATAGTGACGTCTCAGATGGAGCTGACCATCCGAAAAGTTTATCGCCCGAGAACACGAATCACGACTTATTACCCACGGATTGCGAAACCGAATCAGACCCACACCAGGATAGTGTTGTTTTGAATGATTTGGGCCTGTGTGATTCAAATAGAAATAATTACTATAATTTAAGGTCGCGTGGAGGGCAGCGTCGTTAGTTTGACTATAATCTATTTCGATGATTGGTTTAAAGAATAATTTAAATATATGTATTCATATCTATACTTTATTAATGGGTATCGGTCATATAACCACAAATATACAAATATAACTCTATTTCAGATAGTAAAATATTAGGTAGTAAAATATTCATAACATAGATTAAAAGCATCGAGTATCTTTGACCATTAGTTACCTAATTTTTGATTATTTAACTTTCATCTAGTTGGTAATAACATCTACGAACATTCGAGCTCTAGAATTTAGGATTACGAAATGCCCCGGCCTACGTCATGTTCCGAAATGGCTGCTAAGTTTACATCGGGTTACAATAAATCATCGAATGAATTGCGCCCCGAAACTCTGGCATGTCTTAAAGCACATTGCCGTCGCTACTATAACGACATGCGATACAATACTGTAATAAATTTGGGACGATTCGGTCATGCAACAGAACGCAAATGTAAAGGCTTCGTCGAAAATGGCAGGATTGCACCTCCAAATACTCCTGAGCGATGCGATAGTCCACCTACAAACCAGCGTAGTAAATTCACATGGCCCAACGAAATCAGCCAGTACGTTCAAGACCGGGAAAAATTATATGGCTGGCCTGCTTCGGAGGAAACACCGACCAATAATCCACAACATGCCACCGAATTCTTAGGCTATGTCGGCACACTGGCCACGGCATCGAAGCGACCACTTGTTGTTCAATGCAACCCTGCAACAGGAGCGGCAAACCCTCAACCCACGCGTTCTCCGCCATTACTGATAACGTCAAAGCCCGCAATGTCTCAGAAGAAAGAAACGGTTGAAATGGCAATAAGCAGCTCTAAACAGCAAAGCTGTTCCCGGCCGAAGCGTAACAAAAGATCAGCGGCTGCCCGTAAAAAAACTAATAGCATGCGACGGTTCCGTCGCCGACGTTTAAATGACAGGAAAAAAGCTCGAGCAACATGTGATGTTGAAATTCAAACGGTAGCGGACACCAGCGGAGGGGCAAGTGCACCCACGTCACCGACACATACTCCAACTGAAAGTAATTCTACGGTGGTCATCAATCCAAATCAACAGACGGACAAAAACAAGCAAATGATGAAACAAATAGACAAAACCACACAAACGATGAAACGTTCAAATGACGACATTATGTCTGCAGTCGCAGCAAAATTAACTAAAACAACATCGCATGAATGCAGCATTTTGCAACGTACTATCGACAACCATCCCCGGTCATACAAAAGCAAACGCAACGATCAGTGTTTCAAAGCAAAAACGTGTGCCGAAAGAACAAGCCGGAATTACAGCCGCCATCAACGAAGCGAACTACGTCAACGGCCGCCCGCCACTCATTCAGCACAACACGAACAAACTTCCAGTCATCATTATCAAAAACGCTATAAGAACTATCGTAAATTACGGTGTGAAGAAAAGCACAGATCCTTCCGCCGCGAACAAAAGTATCAAGACAGACATTGCGACGACATTAGCTACCATCAACACAAACAGAGTGATGGACGAAATAAACACAGCACGAGACAATGCAAAACTCATAGCTCCTCAGATTCATCGAAGGTAGTTTGCAAACCGAAGTTTTCCGATGCAAATCCATCACACGAGTATACTCATGTTGCCACCACGAGTACCAGGGCGACACGCTTGCCTGTTCAAGAGCCTGAACATTCAAACCCTAATGGAAACTGTGATGCTAACGTTCTTCCTGACAATGAACGCACACAAGCAACAAGTAAAGATGTTACTGAAAATAATAATAATACAGCGGACATCTGCCAAGGTGGAAATAATGCAAGTGGTGCAACTGATCCAGCCCAGCAACTTTGGCTCTGTGAAGAGGATGATATCGAGTTGGACTACGATGATGTGGATTTCGACTAAGATTGGCCGTGGAGGCCACGTCTGCATATAGGGGAAGTGATGTAGCGGTCTGGTGGGCTACACGTGGCGTGATTAATATCCACAATTTTTAGTTGTTTTAATTTTCGCTCGCTTCTTCGGTTCTGCAGAGTTGGTATTTTGACTATCGCGGTGGCGTGGTTGTTGGTCGTCCTATGGTTGTGCAATTATATTGGTTTTGTGCTGGTTCGTTGTCGCTTGGGAAAAATATTAAGATAATTGAAGAACGTGTTCATGATCAATTTTTTAGCTGACATTTAGAAAAAACTATATTGAAAATATTTTGTAGTTATAGAGTTTAGAATAATTGCCAGTTATGTTTTTTAACGATTGTACAATTAATCTGATTGTGACCTTTAGCATTCTGGAGTATAAATACAGCTCGAATCGATCAGCGCTCGTCTTTTCTTTTCTCGCCAGTTGCTGTCGTATGGCCGAAGTTTTCATCAGTTATCTAAGCTGTATTATTATTTTGCACTGCATAGGATTACTCTTACCGCATAGATAAATTGCCTAGTTTAGAGTTGCTACCGAAAATCTAGTAAGCAAAATCATTAGCACGGGCTAGCTGGTGTTGAGCTGCAAGAGCTACTTTGTGACTTATCGTATTTCATGTTAACAATAATAACCTGTTAGTTGTGTTTCTCATTCGTTATCCAATACATACTAGCGTAAGAACGGAGAGCCGTTCGTGGCGTTAACTAGGGTTCGGGTCTTCCCAGGCTGCCGGACTACGCAAGTTCGAGTTACTTCATACTCACCAGGACTAAAATTAGTTCGCGGTAGTGGAGTCACAGGACGTGCAGCGTTCGTGTAGACAGTGGTTGACCGGACTTACTTCACGCCAGGACACGTTCAGTTCGCGGTTCTGTTGAACCAGGACTGAACTAATTCGTAGTGGCGAAGTGACAGGACGTGTAACGTTCGTGTACACGGTTGCAGGTAGGGCTCAGCTCGGATTCCCTGTGGAAATCAGGACTTGCTCCTAGCCATCCGACTGCCGTAGCAAGTTCACCAATCCAAGCAACTTCCCACGTATCCAGACAGGGCACGCTGCTACATAATATATATATATATATATATATATATATATATATATATATATATATATATATATATATATATTTTATTTTATTTTATATAAATTTTTCTTTTTCCCCTTTTGAGCGGGCTGCCTACGTAGTTCCTACCGCCCCCCCTCAACTAGGATCTCGGAGCATATCGGTGTGTCCGCCAGAACCGGCAAAAGATTGAACAGTGCTCAAATAAATAACTCGGCAGTTTTTCAACATGGCTCAAATTGCGGTACTGTTACGAAGAAAGAAGATTTTTCAATCTTGGCACAAATTAACCATCAAGCTAGGAACTCTAATGAGCTGTTACGAATATTAGAGAACCTGCACATTAGGCATAGGAATCCGAAACTCAACGATATATCAGCACTTAAGCCGTTGCTTCTGTTCCACAACTAACTGTTGTTATTTGTAACGTTTGCGGTTTTACTTTTCTTTATATATATATATATATATAATATCTTAAAGAGACATACTTGCTATAGAAGATGAGCCTAAGTTCACCCACATATCTACACCGGTTGCAGAGATATAATAAGCAGGGTTTTTTCAAAAAATGTACTGTTCAAAAATTTGGTCATTTATAACGGTGAGTGTTAATTTTTAAGCATGACTGGTCTATTTTACAACTAGCTATGACCGATTAGATATGCCCTTATGCGTAACCAAACTAGCATATATTACATAGGTATATGTGGGTGTATTAAGCTATATATACATACATAAGGTAAGTGTCTGGTGTACCCTTTATATATACATATGAATAATAGCTTATGGACATTGTGAATGGTACAGTCATAACTGTTGCAAAAAACTCGGTTTCGAACGATATTTGTGGTGTTGTTAAATGTTCCTGTTTATTTACATGGTCATTTTTTTTAAATTTGGTGTTTATTTATAAGAAATTGTGGTCATAAAACATGTTTTTGACCAAAAAATGTTGATAATAAGTAAGCTGATTTTTTCGGCCTCTTAGCCCACTTTTCAGGAAGGGGAGAAGTTAAAATCCATCTTCGTGCCTAACTAAAGGTCACAAATAGAGACTTCAAGCTTTCAAACGAGTTACCGCGCTAATCAATCCGCCCAGCCATAGTTGAGTTATGCGTGTCACGCTCAAAACAATAACGGACGTGTCAAATTTTACCACTGTCACGTCTAGTAATAATTCTTCGCTTTGCTCGTATCACTCATTCACTCAAAATTCAAATATCGTAAACTACGTAATGAAAAATTGATTGGAAAGCAAACTTTATATGAAGACTGCTGCTCACTTCAAGATTCATTGAACAGCTACTATTTTATAACGGCACTTTTAATATATGTAGTTATATCTTGCTCACCAATAAATTACAAATTTTGTCCTACTCAGTAATTTATAAATTATCAGACAAATCTTATCCCATCCTACACTATAATTAATACTTGATATGTATGTATCTATCCGATATAGAATCAAATTTTTCAGTAATAATGGCGAGATTTTAGATTTTTGGCATTTGGATTTGGAGAATAGTACTCTTGAGTGTTGTCTGGTAGTTGATTAGCATTTTCAAAAGTCAGCCTGAGGGCTATCACTTTTACATTATCGTTTTTGTTTTACAGTTGGAATAGTAAAATTTTATGATCACAATTAATGTCTTCATACGCCTAAGGTAAAACCCAGCGTTAATCATTTTAATTTGGGAGTTTGTGCCACATAATATTTCTACTAACTGCTACGTGTATGCTTTCAGTTTGCAAATATTATGTTTGAGCATTCTAAATGTCAGGCTAAGTACGAAAAATACCAAAATGTTAGTGATTTAGGATAAACGGAGCGATTGGTTTCACGAGCATATTCGTATCTATTCAGTATACTAAGAGCGTAAATGTGATTATAAAGCAGTTGTGTAATTAACTCGAATTTGTAGTTTTAGCTTTGGACTGTTATTAAAGTGGCGTTATTATTGTTTTAGCATTGAATTTTCGGTTCGAATATATAATGTAGTATCGCTAATATTTCATGTTACATTAAGTATCTGTTTTGCACCGCTTAATTTTAGGTTTCCACCATTACGTGTATGACTTGTGGTTGGAACGTTGCTACGCTGTTGTATTAGTCGCCTTCCTGTTATCACCTACATTACAGAACTTTCGTCGGCCATGGCCTGGCCGCGTTTCCTAGTTTTACCAACCTGCCACCATGTAGGAACCATTTTGTAGTTGGTCAGGTAATATAAATGGCCAATTCATAACACAGTTTCATTTCTGGAAATGACTCTATTTTATTATTTCCAAATTATCTATCCTTCTCAGCGACTTATTAGTCCGGCGCAGCTACAACCGCCAATGTTGTACCTATTTATATAAATTTATGTAAAGATTTACGTACTAACGGCTACATATACGAGGCACTTTAAAGTTTTAGCCTCAAGGGATTTTACTAGTATCGCGCAAGCGAGCATTTTGTGTAATCACTTGTAACAAGCTTTTGCTTGATATATAGATAGATATTTGTGTGACGCGAGTAGACCTAGATGGTCCATTTTGCCTATGCTTGATATATACTACACTAAAACCTCTGTAACCTTGGATCGATCGGAAACCCTAAAACATCGTCGACCCTAGACCCATCGAAAACAACTGAAAACGTATGAAGTATTCTTGTTGAACTCTATATAATGATAAATCGCCAGCAGCCAGTGTTAAATACAATTAGAAGTTAGTCCAAATAAGATTTGAAGTATATTTACCTTCAGGAGTAGAAGTATTGGGCGTTTTCTGTATATCGTCACTGTCGAAAGAAAAGCCTTCGAACGTTGGTGAAATGTCCAGCTTGAAAATCGATACTTCAACAAGATTATATTCACTATCATTAGTATCATATTGTAACGATGACATATTAAATTTAATAAGACATCCTTAGAACTAAGCACTACAACTCATTAAATTTCTATGGTAGAATTTTGATCACTGTTAATACAGATAAACACAATATCTGTAATTAACCTGGTTTTAACCCAATTCGTAACCTTACATTAATAACTACTCAATTATTAATTCCCACTTAATTAATAATGGCGGCATTGTATAGTGTCCTTATTAAAGCTTACATATTGGGAACAACCAGGAATAATACAACAAATATAGCCTAACTTCACTTTAACTTAATGATAATTGCAGGTTAACTCATAGTTTATTTTGTACCTATCATATAGAAAAGCAGTCTAAGGTCCAAACAAAGTGGCCATCTAATGCATTAGTATTAACAGTAGAATTGTAATATGGAGGAATAATAGGCCCAATTTATGAAACTTGTCAGAAAAGCATTACCAAAATCCTATACTAAAATGGAAAGGGTGTTAGACATAATTTTCATTAAAACTACTTTGCTGGTGCTGGGGGCTTGATATTAGTGGCAGGTATATGAGAACGAACTGTTAGATCCAGATTTGAAATTTAAAAATATCAAGTTCTCATATCCCTCACCACATATGCATCGGTTACTAAATATTTACTAGAATATTCTTAGAATTTTAGTTGCTATTGTAAAAATATTTGTTACGCTGCTATAAAAAACTGGTAACCAACTCATATGTGGAACATGCCTCCGCGGGCTCCGTGGCATAACGAGGTCTTTTATGCCTGGAGGTTATCACCATGCCCGCTTTTTTTCTTCTATATAATCAAACCAGCATATCCAGCGTACCGAAAAGCCCATATATATAAAACATTATTGATACCCTGTACTCAATAAATAACCAAGGTACTGGTGAAGATAAACTATACTATGGCAATCGGGTTCATTGACCGTAAACCCATTGAACACCCGTGAAACGGCGTAAAATAAACGTGCTATATACGTACTCTTATATAACCAAATCATTGTATTTACCCTCCAGAAATCGCTATATATTATAGTATCTCGCAACGCCAGGGGAAACGGAACGAGTGTTGGTACCATGCCTTAATTGACCATTTTGTCGTTCCTAATTCAGGTTCCTAGGCCTGCTCAAAGTCACATGCTTGCAATTATACACCTGCAATACTTCAATGATAACGCTATCGTCATTTTAGCCGCTATATCAATACCGAGGAACGTTTTATTTCTTCTTCCAATGATCAAAATATCTTGAAATTTATAAATCACAAAATTTATGTAAAATTATAATTTGAAGAGTGATTTTTACGTTGTAAGACCCTAAGACTTGCATTATTTTGTGCATACTGCGCAAATACAATTGCTTTTATCGTATTTAGCATCCATGAAATCTTATAGACACGATCGATTGACCTACATAAATCTATATATGAAAAGTGGTGAAATTTGACCATTTTTTGGTGCCAAAATTTACAAAATTGAGCTCCAGCACCGTCCCGCAGGGTTAATAACACAGCTGATATTGTCCTAAAATAATGAAACTAACTTGTTTAACAGGTTAAATAACCCTATAATCACACTCTTTCTTCATAACAATTTGTAAAAATTTTGAAATTTTTCACTTTTGGGGGTATTATTTAAACATGTGCTTATAGCTCGAAAACGACAGCTGGGACAAAAAATGCATAACATAGTTGTAGCACTAGATGGGACAATTCTCTACGAGAGGATGGTGGTCACCGTTTTTCACTAAGAAACTTCTACCTTGAGAATCTCGATAATATCTATAGGTAGCGAAATATAGATACCAGGATGACCGAATTTCAAAAAATGTGACCTTTGACCGCTTCGGGGCCCGTTTTGAGACGGAAGACGTGGTCGGTGGGTTTAGTGCCTAACGAAAGGGCACAAATAAACCGAATTTGTGAGCATACAAAAAATGTATGAACAACCGTCTGTCCAGTGATGAGTTGTAAACTCCACAGACGGTCAAAAAGTTATTTCGCTCGAACTTATAGACAGAATTTGTGATCATATAAAAATTTGTGAAGATCCATGTGTCCAGTGATAAGTTGTGATTTCCAAAAAAAAAGAAATTTTTACCGCCAGCAAAGTTATAGGTGGAAACTCCGCCCATCGCTCGCTCCGTTTCAATAAACTATTCTTGATGCCCCGCACGCGATATATAACCAAACAAATGAAAACGCACATTTAGGCTGTCGACCGTAAAGCTGATGAATCCACATGAAAAGGTATAATATAGTCAAATTTGACTCTACGCTACAAAACCATTTTATTCAGCATGCTTGATAACCTAATAGGAACTCATTTTAGTCTTGTGTGAATAGCTTGCCGAAATTTAAAAATCACTATATCTCGCAGCGCGTTGACCAACCGTATTTTTATGTCCACGGAGTGTTCCCGCAAAAGTCGTGGTCAGCAAATTTAGTGACAGATCTCGATGACCTGACCCTGTAGTCTCTATTTTTCCATGCGAAGCCTGTATCACGAGATATGGGCTGCGAAACATTGGTACCCGTATGGCTAAATTTGGCAAGGAACCCTTAAAAAGCTGTTTTTTTCTTTTTTGACCTCGAAGATGGAATCAAAGCTGCTCGTGTTCAGCGAAAGGACACATCGTCATCACTTTTGCTATCGAACAAAAAATTTACCAAAATGCTTCCATCTCCATATATGAGTTACGAATGTCAGCGAAAGGCAAAATATGCAATTTTCACGATTTTTCGTAGCGCCCTCAGTGGAAACTCCGCGCTCTCTGTTTCGTCTACTGTCTTAAAATTTGGATGATGATAATTTCATACAATTATTTTATGACAATATTTTACTACAATTGTTATAAAAATTAACAGAAATACGGACAGTTGTTAGGCGAACAAATCCTACATCAATTGTGCACCAATTTGTATATACATTATGTATGATTATATCAACAAGTTTTTACCACAATAAATGCATAACACATTGTACATAATTTGTAATAATGGTAGCACAGAATATGTGTGATTATTATATACATTTGTATGAATTTACACATAAGAATTGTATGACTTGTTACATATTACCTTATATGAAATTGCATACAACATATGTATGGTAAATTGTGCATGATTTGCATGAAATTGCATAGAAAAATGCATGATTATTTGCACGTAATTTGTATAAAATATTTGATAATATATGTATGTTTTGTAGGACATAATTTTTTGACGCTATATAAAGCAAATATATCATACAATTGAAAATTACTACAAAAATTGCATTTATGTACAAACACTTATTCATTAGGTTATCTTATTTCATACAAATATTTATAATTCATACATTAGATATATCACATTTAATACAAAAATGCATGAAAATTCATACATTAAATTATTTAATTTCATACAAATATATATAAATCATACAATACATATTTTTTCTTACAAATATATATACTAAAATTCATACTCAATGTATTGCGTTTCATACAATATATATTCAGATTCAGGCAATGCATGCATGGTATTTGATATAAATATATGTGAAGATTCTTACATTATGGTGTATTTTTCATACTATAAAGTCATAAATTTCAGTCAACTACAATTGTATTTTTTATACAAACGAATCTGACAATTCAGCAAAAAAGCAAACCGTTTTGTCATAATTGGCTTGAAAATAGCTTTTTATCTCTATGAAAAACGTTTTGACAGTGTTTTAGCACGATTTTTGTCAAAGATTTGGGAGAAGGATGTCCACCAATTTTTTTGCAATTTGTGATAATTTTGGATGACGTAGGGTTGACCCCTTGTTCTCGCTATTATGGCCGTAGTCTCAGGGCCTAAAAACCCCCGAAAGACACTGAATTGACCAACAAGGGCAGCAACGGTAATGTTAGAATATATGAAGGCATAACTGAATCTGCTATGAATGAAATCGCCCGGAATACCATGGCCGATAGATGCTCGATCCGGCACTCGTGTAGAAAATGCCTCTGCAGTAATCCACTAATGATGTATATGTTTAGAGGAAAGAAGAGCTTAGTGCGAGTGTTCAGGGGGCATCCTACTTAGTCTTAGGCTTAGTATGAGCCTTATGGCATAAGGTTGCATTTTATAATGTGTAAGGTTACTAACGCTTAGGTTTAAAGTACCGATAGCGGTATATTCTGCATCTTACTTGTTGGCCTACTGTAGAAGCCTTCTCTGCTCGAGTGCCCTCGATTCTGAACCCATGCTATACTAGATATACAAATGCCAAATTGAATGTACCCAATCAAGACGTAATAGTTGCTTCAAACACTATGTTATGATGTCCACAGCAAGCTGAACATCAACTGAATTTTTCTAAGCCGAGCCTTAAGTTTATGCTGGTTAATATTATTGCCTTCTTAGACAGCTTGAAATAGAATAAAATTTGGTTAAACATTCAATTGCATTTGCCATGTGGCCACACTTTGCTATACATATGTATAGATTTTAGTTTGTGCAAATTATACACTTTATCAGGGTAATAATTTATTGTATAGCTTTTTAGTCGGTTGATCTTGTGCTGCTTCAGTTTTTATTTAACAACAGTTGTTTGTGGTAAAGATTAGTTACTAATCTTATACCAATAATAATAATAAACGCCACAACGACATAAATGTACTTACATTATGTACACGATTATGGTACAGCGGTTTAGGATTTGAAATTTAATGTTCTGTTTTTCAAATAATTTCCTTAATAGCGCTTTCGTGAGCGAAGCACTTGATTGTAAGGATGTGTAGGGTTTAGTGGGCTGCACTAATTTCTACCCGCACAGATTAGCGATAGCTTAGTTTTTTATATATCCTGATGAAAATTGGTTTTGGCTGTGTATCATAACGGACAACTAAGCATGTCAAAGGCTCAGAGGCCTCAGTGTGCCTCGTACGGCGACAAGATTGTTTCGAAGTGAACAAATGTGTGTCACTGGGTGCAGCTAATGCTAACATGTGTGAACTAGAGTAGAACTTTTTCTAAAGACTTTTTAGTTAATTTTCTTCGATAATTTTTAGTTATTCTATGACTGCTTTTAGTTATTTTTAATAATTATGAATATTTTTATTATTTTGCTGCCGTCGTTATTTTGTCTCGTCGCCCAGCTACGCTTGTTCCGACATTAGTTTTATTTGTTTTCACTTATTTGAAACAGATGCCGAAAGTGATCGATGTGCTCGAACGGAATCCGTAACTGTGGTATCGGCCGGTGGGACTCGTGGAACGACGTATGTAATGACCGCCAGCAGTTGTTCAACAAGCGGTTGTCAAATTGCGTCAACATACGACACGTCCGCGTCGTCGACGCGGAAGTACTACAGCTCTGTCCGCGTTCGTGCACCGTTTGCTACAACCGAGGAAGACAACGAAGCCAGCTGGTCAGCGGCGGCCACCACGATAACAACGACTCAATGTTACCGCGAATCGAGAGGTGATCCTCCGCTACAAGAAGCGCAAGCCGAGGAAGCGAGCAATTCCTTCGATGTAGCTGTAAGCACAGACTCAGCTAATACTAGCTGCGAGTTCACTAGTACTAGCTGTAGTACCGGAGGAGCGTCGCGGAATCAAGCCGCTGCGCCGCTAAAACAGTACGGATCACTACGAGAAAAGCAGTCTCCAGAAGCAACAAGCGACGGTAGACGTACCATGTCTGAGCGAACAATTATTGCTCAGGAGCCTGAAAAGGGACCACCCCAGCCGAAGCGGAAAGGCCCAAGGGGTTTTTCGATGGAGCGACTGCGAGGACATTCCCAGGAGCGACCTGGCGGGTCTCGTATTCTTCGCCCTGGCAAAGACGCAACAGATAATGAAGCCATGTCCTCCAGTACGGGATCTCCAGGAACTCCTCAAAAGCAACAAGCAGCAAATACCTCATCTCATCATAACTTATTGAATATATCACTGCCAGCTGGTGCACGTAGCCGGATACTGTTTTTCAAAGGCGGCCGTAGTGGGTCGAGTAAGTCAAGTAATACTTTTACTTGATGACAATGTTCAGTGCGTTGTTTACAGTAATAATACGTATTTTATCCGCAAAAACTACCGCCAAACCAGATGTGTATGTGAGATGCTCCAAATAAATATTCTATTGAATATTGTATATATTAATACCAGGGAGTAACCGGAATTCTGGTTCCGGCGAAAATCGTGTCCCGGTTGCACACATCCAGAAGTCTGTGGGATACGTTTGAATTAAAGCGGCCCGAATCGGTAACAGAGTATGGCTTACGCAGAAGTACTCAGGGTATGCTTGGCTAACATAAATTGCGTCAAGCACCAGCCAGTGCGCTTGTAAACTTTCTAAATCAGTCTAAATTGAAGTAAACTAACGTTATCTGCAACGCAGCTAGAAACTGCTTTCTTGGCAATGAACTGTATTTATTGAAACTGTGCGAGCAGCGTCACAGCGTGTCTTATTTATAGCATTCTGATTAGAAAGTTATCATCATTATCTTCTAACTGACAGGCACTGTTTGTCCCACTTTAGCTTAAACTGTGTCTTTGACCACTGATCTGAAAATTACCTTCTATCTATTATTTTCTCTTAGAATCATATAAACCAATATTTTCAAGTTTCCTACAGAAGAACATGTAGCAAACGTATGTGTAGTAAAGGGAGGCGACTGGAGACAGAGCGAAAGTGTGTATTTTACGCTCCAAGCTTTGTAAGCACATTCGATTTGACGCAGTATACGCAATGGTGTATAGTGGAAGACATTTTTTGCTCTGAATGTCTAAAAACCGACATATTTGATCGATAAATAAACATTGTTAGCTTCCTCTGTCTCTTTAAAGTTTCAGAAAGGCAATAATACCATCGCAATACATTAAGTTTAATGTAAAAGCTATTTTTAATGCATTTTAAATCCACTATACCTTCATTTCTTGTTTCATCTGTTTTCTATAAATAAATTTCGAAGACCAGGTTCCGGATCCGGTTTAAATAGACGGTTCCGGTTGCTGGTTCCGGTTCCGGTAAATGTCGGTTCCGGTTATTCCTTGATTAATAGCTATATAGAAAGCCAAAATGTAAATTTTTAAGTTTTATTTTGGTAACTTACTGAAGTAGAATGTATGTTTCTTTTCATAAGACGAAGCTGTTTTAGTAAAGGATTAGATAATCGAATATTTTGCGTCTCTTTCAGTTGATCGCGGTGTTATCATGATTATATTGTATAAAAGGTGTCAAAAAATTTTTTTACAGTTTCAAATATTCATACGTTCTCTCATACTACTAATATTATTGATCGCAGTTTTCTGAAATGGTTCTCAATGTGTGACAAAATATTTCTTGACAAAATATTTGTTGTTCACATAATTTCGCCGGATTGAAGAATTTTAGCAGTTTTTTAGTCGACCCGTAATGGAATGTAGTGACACGCCTTGTTCTGTGTCTGCGTTGCTCTAATGACTTCCTACCTAAACTCTGTCAATACTGACACGAATTTTTGATTTTTGGCATTGTGTGGTCAAGTTTCGTCCCAACATTTTATGTTACAACTCCAGTCAGAAGTAGGGATCGAAAAATGGATTGATTCTTCTCATTACTACAACACTGTTGTTACGCATTTTTGTCGGAGGCGCAGTTTTCGCGCTACGAGCCAGAATTTATATAATACCCTTTCCCCAAAATGACATTTTCAAAATTTTCACAAAGTAAATTTCCCGCTTCTTGAGGTAAAAACGATGATTCACTGACTTTGAAATTCTGTACCCACGTTGTAATCACCTACATTATACGTCTATATTGAAAAAGTGGCAAAATTTGACTATTTATGGCGTCAAAATTTAGCAAATTTAGCTTCCGCACCATCCCGGTCGGTTAATAACATACCCAATATAGAGTTGAAACGATGATATTATTGGGTTATTTAACCAGTTTAACGCGTTGGTCCTATCGTTTATTATGGTCCTTCACTTTTTTGGAAGGCCTCCTTGTTAATGTCTGTGGCCTGAGCTGTTATCCTGTGTAGATTTTATCAAACATTAAATTTGCGCTACCAGCAGTTAAAACTGCTGAGTATGCGGCTGCGGGGGTTAGATTTCGAAAAACACCAGGCGTTTTCTTATTCAATAGCACTGCTTCCAGCGCTGGTAGACTGATAGCAACCTATGAATTAACGCATGCTTAGTATTCTTTGGCGAGCTCACAGTTGCAAGTTGCACCTGAATCTTGTATAGTACTCAACGAGAACCGTTTATATAAAAATTTCTAGCTTGATGTACATCTAAAATAACTGCCACTTGATCTTTTCATCCGCTCAACCAAATTATACTGTTTTTATGACGAGCTTTTCATAATACACAAGAGTACTGCACATTCATCGTTTTGTTTATCCTGATTATCGATCAGTAATTTGACACCTATAAACCTTGGTTATGGTAACGCGTGCGTGATGAACATTGTTTTTAAACGAATTATAGCATTTTCGTAAATATTTCGCTAAAATAATATTGGTAAGTCCTGATTAGAGTTCCTTGAAGCGTGGCAAGTGTCAAGGTGCTGTAGGAATTGGGTTCGAAGTTTGACAACGTTCTTCTATCTGCGGTATTCAAGAGGTGCACAAACGATTATTCTCATTCCGCGTGCTCGAACACATAAGCAATAAATAAACACGGTTTGTTAGATATAATAACGACTGTGTATTATTTTTTCTAGTTTTAACCTGGGAATGGGATTTTTCCAAAAATGCAATATTTTATAGCTTTTTGATCACGGTTCGCAGGTGCTGGACGTATACTGATGTGCTGGTTCATCGCGTGTCGTTTAAACCAAATGTTGACATGACTAGAAACAGTGTTGAATGCAGCAGAGTTCCTTAAAAATTATGACGCCACGACAGTATTAAAACGATACTACTATACTCCTGATGTATTTTTGTTTACAAGATGCATTCATTTATGTAATGAAATACTAATTCAATACTCGTTCCCACACGGATACAGCATTGTTTATCCGCTTTGTCGGTAATACCCAATATATTCGTCGCTGTAGTTTCCGCCATCATGATAGCTGAGCACTAACATTGCTTTTCCGGTTATGTATAGCATAATTATTTAAGATTTTCTGTTTATTAGTACTACAAGATTTTATGTTTGTTGCGTTAGCTACATCGAATTTTAATTTATAAGTTTAGTTTAGTCCATAATTTGACACAGTTTGTTACTCTAAAGCACAAATTTATGATTCATTTGGATAAAATATTGTATTACTTTGAAACAGCATTCGCCCCTTACGGGTTAAGCTGGCATTTCTTGAGCTATTATTACATCTCAGGTTGAAGCAGCCCATGCATGACGGTCTTGAGAAAGTGCTATTGAGTGATCCACTCGCGATTTAAGCGTCGCAGACCGTCAACAACAGGTCCGCTTGTGGTTGCTAAGTCTGGTTTTATTGTTTTGGCCAAGGTCTAGCTGTTCGCCTCTTCTCCTTCGCCAGATAGAAAGTGGCTCTGTATATTGAGTCAAGAACATCAGCAAAGTTGATGAAGCATAGAACGGACTATCGGTGCTACATTATGCGATAGAGGTATAATATTTTTGGCTACAGTTTCTTCAGGGCCGAAAACCAGCTTCTCCAATGTAACCTTGCGTCTCACGTTATCACTGAAACCTCGCAAGCAGTAGAGTGACAAAAAATTTGGCAACGATGTCCGTGAGGCTAATCCTGCGATTGTTGCTGCAGATTCCTTGATCGCCTATCTTGTAAAACGATAGCGCACTGGCTGTGCTCTAGTCGGAAGACACCGTTTTATTTTTCCAAACCACAGTCATAGCGGGGTGGAGCCATGGTCTCAGTATTTCAGGGTGCCATTTGTACACATCCAATGGTATTCCGTATCGGCATAGTATATGTGTACTAGTTTGATACTACAACCTGATATAGATGTGCGTTGTTTGCTTTGGTAAAACAAAAATACCAGAAATGTTTTAGCGTAATAGTAGACAGTGCTGTAAACATTATTCATAAATGTATTTAGTGGCAGTGTTTACATATAGCGAAAAACGTGATACTGGCGTGCAATAGTTACTGTTAAAATCTCAAAATAGTACTGAAACATATAGACAAACTTTGAATATAATTTTTATATCAGGTTATTTAATTTGTAAAGTTTTTTGTGAATTCATTTTTCATTTCTATTTTAGCTGAATACTCACGAAGTCTTATTGTCGCTTCTACGACATCAGATAGTGCACCAATAAATGCCAGTGGACTTGAAGTGCAAAATACACATGAACCTAGTATAAAGGTTACTGATGAAGTTTCGTCCAAATCAACTTCGGGTTTATTGTCAGCATTTGATCTATCGCCACAGAAGCTTGCAAGTGTCAGACTTCCTCCTAACCTTAGCAGTATGGTTGGAATATTGGGAAAATCGCATTCGTCATCAAATCTGGCTAACAATGTAGTGCCATCACAGTCAGGACAATCACTTCCAAGTGTAAACACGCCAGTTAGTTCAGCTCAAACAGGTACAGACGCCGAATTAAACGCAGTGCATCCTTCTTATGATTTCAAAAACGGTAACGTAGTGACTAATGTATTATCTAGCACAAGCGAGGCTGGAACGGATGATTCCGTTGCTAATGGTTGCGCAACTTTAACCGAAGTACCAGATGCGTGTTTTTTGGCTCTCGGCGATGCGGTATCTGCGCAAACAACCAAATGTGCTACTGGAAGTAACACAACGAAGTGCACAAATTCCACAGATGTGTCTTTCGCTGGACAATGTATGCAAAATTCTAGTAGTACCGTGAAACAACTTCCGTGGCCACCGGACTATAACAATTTAATATCAAATCAAGCAGCAGGAAGAAGTGATCAAAATAAGTGCGATTCAGATATGAGGATATTAACTTCTATAACGCCGAGAGATGCAGTATTGTCAAAACCTACGTCAGTTGTATCTGGCAGTGCTCATATTGCTGGCAAAGTGTTACCGCGATCAGCACCTGGGACTATTATATCGTCGCTACCGCTACCTAAGTTGCCACCGAAATCATCGTCGATGCAGCCTTCTAGACAAGCGTCATTGAAAACATATCCTGATCAAGTTGGTTTTGGGAGAACTAATCACCCGATACCTACCGCTGATAAAAATTTGGATGGGTCTGCTAATTTTAGTAACCTCCCACTATGGTCAGCCGATTCGGGGAAGGTTTCAGAACTTAGCACATCTGGTGCTACTAACGCACTAGCTGAAACGGATGACGCAGTGCCTGCTTCGCAAAGGTTCACGTCCGAAATCAAAAATACTATAGCTAGCTGTGCCGTAGAGAGCTCCGCTACCGATCCCGTAAAAGCACCAACGGATCTAGGGGCTGAATTGCTTAAATTACAGTCTGAGTTAGTTAATGTGACCACGCCTTCAAGAGAAAATTCTAGAAATGGGGTGCCAGTACAACCGTCGTCAGAAATTGCTGCCTCGCTAGCAGCCGTGAACCAAGCACTGGCTCAGCTACGCCAAACCATACATAAGCATGTAGAGTCGAATTGTGTTCCTCCGTCGGAGGTTGAAGCTGTGACGAAATCAGTTCAACAGGTTTGTAGAGATATACCCGTCTATTCGGTGTTTATGTATTTTAAACATTTCCAAGTTTAGGCAATGTAATACATTAAATTGTATCTAATTATTACTGTATTGAATTAATTCAAGCATTACCGTACATTAAAAAGATTTAATTATGAATTAGTTCTAGTATCCCAACGTTTCGTTTCAAAATGTTCGGGGTTGCATTAGTTATAAAATCAGGACAGGTGACTTTGCAGCGCAAATCCTCTAAGATTTTGACTCTCAGATTATCATTTATCCATGGGTTTTCAAAAACACGTGCATATTTCTGTTGCAAACCCATGTATAATCTACGATTTCGACTTGAGCGAAACTAGTAATTATTATTGAATTCTGAGTGTAGTCTGTGAGCGAAACAAGCGAAGTCAAGAAGTCTGTCTAGTCGTGACAGTGGGGAAATTTGACAATGGCCGTTAAAGGTTTTATAATGTAACACTAATAATTCAATTTTGGCTGCGTGAATAATTTCCCGCTATATTTTGTACCCTTTAGTTGGGCGCGAAGCCTGATTCTATCATCTTCCCGTCGCAAAAGCGGGTTAAAGAGACACGGGTCGGGTCCAGAAGGGGCCAAAAAATCACGTTACTTATTATAACTCGACAACCGGTGTAGATATCTAAGTGAAATTGGACTCTTTTTGCAGAACAAATAAGCTTCTATAATACTGTACTTATATAATGTTTGTTTCGCGGTTCCCGTAGAGTGTAGGATTCGGGTCAAAACGGGTTCTAAAAGGGGCCCATGAGATCTAAAATAAACGAAAATGGTAATATCTCCGCAGCCACTGAAGCTATATAGGTGTTTTGGTGTCATTCTGCAGATCATTTCGTCCTCTATGTAGCAAGCAGTGTGGTGCTATTATCATTACTTATACTAAATTTTCTAAGAAAATCTTATTGTACCTTTAGTGGTTTGACATTTTCCATGAAAAAGCACTTATATAATTAATTACTCAAGTAATCAAAGTAAATATTTTCGTATATGCTTTTTCTTATTATTTTTTTATCGTTTACATTAGCTGAGCACTTTGTAGACTAGATATGCTTCGTCCTAGCAACTTGTGACCATTATGTTGCTCGCGCCCTGATCTTGAGTATCAGAGGCAGTCAGTCACCTTAGGGCGAGGAACAAGATGGACTGGATTCTTGTCCCGTAGTCTTCGCGCATAATTAAATTAGCAAATTGTCGTTAATTATATACATATTTTACATACATCGTGATAACGAGCTGAAACTCTACGCAGAAAATATCAGCAAAAAAAGAATTGATGTGGATCTTTGCATTGGGGTATATCCGCATTTCCTAATGCTTATACTAAAAAAATATGTAATTCCATTAACCCTCTGTCGATATTTGTTATAAAAACAAATTCTGTATGTTCAACTGACATTGTATCAGGGATGTAGTAACCGGATTTCCGGTTCCGGCGCCAATCATGTGCCGGTTGCGGTTTCAGCAAAACGCAAAAACCACGCCAGAATCGTATTTCTGGGTAAACATTTTGGTTTGAAAATTTTCATGTATTTTGCTGCACTTGTGGTTCCAAGGTACATGTTGTCATATAGATAATAATCAAGGATTTTTACTCTCGTCAGGCAAAGCAAAATCATAGCTTAACAAATTACCTTGTAAAACGTAGCTGGGGCAGAATTAGTAGGATTTTGCATTTTAACTATGTGTAAATTTCGGTCACCTTAATGCGTGCGTAAACTTAAGCCGATCCACCAACAATCCTAGCCGGTATCGATTTGCAAACCCTTGCTACTGAAAATACGCTTAATTTTATTCGGTTTTTCGCTAACCGAACGTTGGCAAATTCAAATCCAAGTGCCAAAAATTATATTTTATGTTCGAACAGAATTTCGGTGTTTTCAATTTCCAAAAATTCGGCTTCATAATACTTAATCTTTTAAATTTGGATTATTTAGTGTTCGCGAACAAATTTAATGCAAACTTGGCGTCACAATCAAAAACGATCATGTAGTTAAGCTCTTGTTGTTTGTGAACACACAGGTTTAATTCAAATTTGATAAATTTTCGTTTTCAAAAATTTGGATAATTTCACTTGAATTTTTGCGAACACAAAATGGATAATTTCAATCGCGAGCAGTGTATTCGCGAAGTTTTACGCCAACTAATAGTTGACCAAAAGCTTTCTGTAACAATTTTTGTGCAAAATTGCAAAACAGGATGGTTCTCGGGATCACTTTACGTTTACTCGCGTATAAGCTTATGTTAACCAAGCTACGTCAAATAAATGCTTGTTGTTGCATTTGTTTACCACATTTGTTTACATGCAGTTGTTTACCCATTCAGACAGCGGTAGTGTATTATGCTCAAACTGAATCCGTTCCATCTAATGTATATAGCAGAGCATGGATAGCTTAAAAGTACTTACGCTGAACTTTGAAAGTTAGGATAGCCCCATAGCACGCGTAGTCCTTAGTATTTTACGTTACTGCAAGCTTGTCTCACAAATTCTCTCGAGCATCGCCTAGGGTAAATTTTCTTAATCTGTATACCAGGGAATAACCGGAACCGAAATTTACCGGAACCGGAACCGAAATTTACCGGAACCGGAACCAGCAACCGGAACCGTCCATTTAAACCGGATCCGGAACCGGAACCGGAACCTGGTCTTCGAAATTTATATATAGTAAAACAGGTGATGGAAGAAATGAACGTATAGTGGATTTAAAATGCATTAAAATAACTTTTACATTAAACATAATGTATTGCGATGGTATTATTGCCTTTCTGAAACTTTAAAGAGACGGAGAAAGCTAATAATGTTTATTTATCGATCAAATATGTCGATTTTTGGACACCCAGAGCAAAAAATGTCTTTCACTATACACCATTGCGTATACTGCGTCAAATCGAATACAAAGCTTGGAGCGTAGAATACACTTTCGCTCTGTCTCCAGTCCCCTTCCTTTACTAAACATAAGCTTGTTACATGTTCTTGTGTAGTAAACTTGAAATTATTGGTTTATATGATTCTAGGAGAAAATAATAGATAGAAGGTAAGTTTCTGATCAGTGGTCAAAGACACGGTATAGGCTAGCGTTGGACAAACAATGCCTGTCAGTTAGATGATAAAGATGATAACTTTCTAATCAGAATGCTATAAATGAGACACACTGTGATGCTGCTCGCACAGTTTCAATAAATACAGTTCATTACCAAGAAAGCAGTTTCTAGCTGCGTTGCAGATAACGTTAGTTTACTTCAATTTAGATTGATTTACCAAGTTTACAAGCGCACTGGCGGGTGCTTGACGGAATTTATGTGAGCTAAGCATACCCGAAGTACTTCTGCGTAAGCCATGCTCTGTTACCGAGTTGGACTGGTTTAATTCAAACGTATCCCACAGACTTCTGGATGTGTAAAATAGTTGCTACAAGCATCGACCTGGCTTTGATTTAACAAACTCCTGCAGGTTATTATGAAAAATTCCTGCTCAAATTATGTGCCCTACTTACGTTTCACACGGCAAATTGGTTAGTTAATCTTTTCTTTTGCGCGGTTGTATTGGAGCTTGATCATTGGATAATATATATTACATATGTTTGGATTACAGTATAAAGCAAAAAACGTGGAAAATTTCAAACAAAATTTTTAAACCGGAATTCCGGTTCCGGTATGGTTTTTGCCCTTTGCCGGAACCGCAACCGGAACACGATTTTCGCCGGAACCGGAACCGGAATTCCGGTTACTTCCTGCTGTATACTCTTAAGTCCAGAACTATCGCCGAAAGTATTCACGAGGTAATTTGGCATTTCTGAATAGCTTTTATGCCATGTCGTTGCAGAATCATTAATTAGCTAAGTTGGATATTCTCGCGGAGAACATTGGCAGTAGTCGGCGCTGTTACATCCATAGATTGCCAAAATTTTATTTTCGGTCCACGTTAAAATGTTTCGACTAATAATATTTTGTGCTTTAAATTTTGTTTACCAAGTCAAATAAAATTATTCAAGTCAAGGAAGTTTGCACATTTAGTATGAACGGTCACTGGTGGTTCAGCCTATTGCTTCGACAATTTGTCAACAGTGTGATTTTGCATAATGCGCAAGCTTATTATCACCAACCTTGTTTGGTGCTTAACCTTTGTTTTTCTATGTTATAACACATTAGAAGTAAGCATTATCAGTACGTAGCTTATTGATAATTTATTCCCAATATACAAAATTTATTGCATTGATGTATCGCGGCACAAATTTATTGCATTTATTATCAGCCATTGTTTTTATTTCGCTATCTAAAAGTATCTGTTTTACCCCTCACTGAGTTGTTTCGCTGCAAAGATGATTAACAATAATATCCTAAAAATATTGAAGAATCTACTTAATCTGAAGGTGCTTAGTGCTTGTTATTTATTTTTGATCGCAATAGATCTCGGTGTTTAGGTTATTGCTGTTTCAAAACAAGTTGTGCAGTCCCGGTCAACTGAATCGCCCAAGGATATAGTGGAGGTGAAGCATGAACCAGTGGAATTTCATCTCTTCGATAATACAAGTTCTGCAAATTCTGAATCCCTGGTGAAAGAAGAACCCCCATTGGAATTTATAGATCATGGATCGGATATATCATCGGCGAAACCTTTGGTTCCTATTTTGCGCAAAACTCAGAGCTGTGTTGCAAATTTCGGTGTTTCGACGGCCGTATATCTTCCTACTCCGCTTAAGGCATGTTTACTGATACAGAGCGCGCCGAGCGAGCGGAGTTTCCACTTGTAGCATTGCTAGCGGTAAAATCACAAAAATTTATTTATTGGCCGTATGCACAGATCATAACTCATCACCGGATGGACGGACGTTCGCAAAACTTTTATATAGTGACAATTTAAGTTATTTTTGTCCTTTAAAATTACACGATAAACTCCCCGACCACGTCTTCCGGGTCAAAAAAGATCCCAAACGGGTCAGTTGTCATATTTTTTGAAATTTGGCCATCCGGGTATTTATCTTTCGCGACCTATATCTAGAGATATAGGCTTTGCAGCGAAAAATTGAGACCAACCACTTTCGAGATCCCTCATGAGAGCTACAACTTTGCTGGTACGCATTTTCTGTTAATATTGGCTAATGTTAAAAAATACCCCAAAAAAGTGAAAATTTCAAAATTTTTGCAAAGCAAGTGTTTTATTCTTAATATTTATGATTTATGAATGTTAAAAGGTTTTTGTCTTTTTGATCATTAGAAGAAGAAACACAGAGTTGGCAGGTTTTGATATATGACTAAAAGTGCTATCTGTCTACATCTCAGTATCTCCCAAGTACTTTATATTTATTACCGAAACTTTCTTGGTACTAAGTACCCGCGAACTAGTTTTCCTTCATAAATGTTGTATTGGTAAAATTTTATATTGTACTTAACCAAAGCTTGACCAAAACCAATTCTTTCTCACCTAAATGAATTATCATGTGCTTGGCTATGAGTTTCCAGCAGCACTGTGTTACAAAATAAATTTGACTTATTCCTGTTATATTATTGCAGACTGTTTAGTACTTGTTTGTCTGCTGTATAAAAAAGTTTTCCATAGAAATTATAGCGCGGTAGGTTTTAGCTTTCTGTGCAATTATTTTCGAAGGGTTCGGTGTAGCGTCTGTTGGAAAACTAGATAAATTCCATGAAACGATTAAATTCAGATGAAATGGTGTATATATATCTGATTTTAACCAATAACCTCAATTGAGGTCAGCCAATAACCTCAATTTTAACAATAATTAGTGATATGTTTTATGTGAAGAAAGAGTATATTGCTGTTTCATCAGTTGAGATATACCGGCTTTTCTGTTCGTCGAAAATTATCCCAGGCAGCATAAACCGCCCCACACCTTGCTCAGAGCTGGGAGGGCGGATAATGCCGGGTTGACGAACTGGGCTCCTTCTATCCGGGATGAACTAGGTCGCCAGGGCTTGTATTCTAACATTTTTAAAATTTAATGATTCTAGGTGAAAACCCTAAACTTAATAAATAGCTTCCGAAACAATGAAAAACTTCTCTGTTGAGGTTAAAAGCAACTTTTCAATTAATTTTTAATTTCATTAAAAGGGTTTTTTTAATTTCGTCACGTTTTTATGTCGTCTAGGTAGTGCTTTGAAGGAGCAAAAAAATTTTGCCAGGGGATCCGACAGGGAGTTGACACGATTTTTTGCCCTGTGCACCACCGCCCACTTTGGAATGGCCAAGTAACTATACTACAACGTTGGACTGTTTAATTTTAGCAGTTGGAAGCTAGGAATAAAAAGAAACGCGTGCAGTGGCATCCAGACGTCAAAGACAGTCGAATTCCACAATTTTCTGATGATGAATTTAGTGATGATGACGACCCAGGTCTGTATTAACACACGCGTATGGAAAACACGTTATTTATTTTGTTAGATTGGCGCTTCGTTAGAGCATTCATGCTATTTCGTTGTATCGTTAGGCTTTATCATCCTAGGTGCTACCGAATGCAGTTCGGTCAAATAGCAGTATTTGTGCAATGCATTCTTTTTGTCCGCCTATATCACGCATATTGCTTTATTGGGTTTTAGTAATTTTTATTTCGGTAACAGCATTCCATTATGCTCTTTTGCATTGTTCCAACGCTTTCGTCTCCAAAATCTCACAAAACCGACGATGATTGATAATTTTGTTATCTTGGTCACATATTAATTATTGCCCCTTCAATACTTTTTGTTATACATCTTCTGAGAGGCGTTACATCAAAACAGTCGAAAAGTGTTACACAGTGCTCACGTCGAGCATTCATTTTTTTCGAAACCTGAGAACATAATTTTTTCAAAATTTCTATAATATGACTTTCTTATTTATTGCAGATGAACGGTGGGATTTACGGTTATTTAATATATTGATTGTGTTACAATAGTTCCATTATGGTACGGAAAATAATCATTTGAAGATTTATATTTTTGTTCTGCATATATGTCTAGAACCGCCAGCATGTTTTGGTGTTACTGAATACGATGAAACCAGTGGTATTTGCGTTGCGGCTATATATGCTATATTCCTTAATCCACTCCAACGTAATAAATGAACCGTAAGATTGCAGTTTTTGTTATATAAATGTCGTTACAAAATTTTGATTGATTGTGATTAACCGAAACTTCAGTTGATTGATGGTTTGGCCGATTTTGGTTGTCCTTATTTGTGGCCGTGACTGTGGCGCTCAGAAAGGTCCGAGATTTGATTGGTCTAATATCACATAAAATTTAATGTATCAAGAGTCGGTCTATGACAGCAAGGTTAGATATGACGTATGATTTCTGCAGGGAAAAGTGACTACATGCGTCACTGTGACTGTTCACGTCAAACCATCACCATTTGATATTGGCCTCCGTGAGGTGACGTAGATAGTTCCATAATAATCATATCGCGCTTTATAGTATAATGTACGATATATGGTGCTGGTAGTATAATTGTAAGTGTCAGAGCGGTTGCCTGTCTTTTTTATGTGAAAATTATATCTGGGATGCACAAGGTCAACCGGTGGAACCGCATATTAGGCAATCGGGTAGAACCGTGTTAATGTTTTCACACGTTTGCAATAGTGGCAATACGTTATATCGCAGGCTGAAACAGCCGTCATTCCTATGAGGTTTATATAGGGCAACGGTGGCTAGACTTTTTATCGAGCCCACGCGTCTACTAAGAAAAAACATTTCCCCTCCACTGACTGTTCCCTCCACTCTGTTAATACCACAATTTTTCTTTCCTCCGTTTTTACCAAAATTTTGCTCAATTTTTTTTCAATATTCTCAAATTTCTGCTAAATTTTGTGGAGAAGAAGCCCTCGGAGAGGTGGTAACTATAGCTTACCAATGAACACCTATGATAAATATTTGCAAAAGTCATGGGGTTGACCATAGTCACGGCCTCTCCCCTACTACGGGGCAGAGCAACTGGCAGTGGCCGCCACTGCTTATGAAGGTGATTATTGACGATATATTTTAGAGCAGTATTTAGACAGTATTTTGTAGAATCCCGAACCGGTACTCCAAGTCCCAGTTTTGTGAGCGATGAAAGTGTAAACGCTGAGGAAATTAAAGAAGAAGTGTTACTTGACAACGATCGTCTCTCATCGTTCTCTTACTCATCATCGGTAAGCATAAAGAAAATACAACAGCCTCGTTGCGTTAGAAACATTTAATGTTTCAACTTTGTTCAATGCCTTTCTGTTTGTAAATTATAAAATGTAAAAGTAAAAATATTATTTTTACACGGTATTGCAGCGAGCAAGCAGAGGTCAACTGCGCGGAGTGCTCTAGCCTTTTTGTCAAAGTGGGGCTCTTACACCATGTGGCGTTTACTGTTGTTTGCCATTTTATTTAGTAGTTAGGTCTTGTGTGTTTTGTGTCTAGTCTGCCACCATGAAAATTCTGAGGTCGCGTAAATAATTTGCTAAGAAATTGGGCTACCAGACTTCCTATTTAAGGCCTAGAAACTAAATTTCAAAGCAGTGCATTTAGGGAGAGAGGCCGCGCATTTTCAGCGCTTTTCAAAAATATAAGATCTATCTTTGTACTCCAATTATCAAAATACAGAAAGTTCTAAATACACTAATAACCAAAATAACGTTTCTGGACCATTTTTATCAACGTTGCGTTTGGACGTATACCGTACAAATACCTCTCTCAGTGTACTTAGCATCCCTGGAAACTTACGAAATCATTCTAGCTTTATGCGTACACATAAATTGAAAAATTTTAGCATTTGACAATTTTTGTTCCAATGTTAATTTTTATCTTCATGTGTTTCATAATGGTGAATGACATGCTATTTATACGCTTTTAACTAATGACACCGCCGCCCAAACAGGATAAATAAAGGAGATGGAATGAGAATCATTCTAGCTTTTGCTTGCAAATAAATTGAAAAATTGTAGCATTTGACAATTTTTGTTCTAATATATATTAACTAATTTATCTTCCTTTTTATAACGGGGAACGACATGCTGGTTACAGGTTATTACAGGCAAAATCAGCTTACATTTTATAAGAAAAAGTATTTTTGCTTTTTCACTTTTAAAATTCGTTGGAGTAGTGCCGCGAGATTTGACCTTTTCGACAGTAATGTCGGAGAAAGTGGCGAAAACGTTAGCGATTCTTGTGAATGCTTAAATAGGCTTTCATTTTAAAGATCCTTCTGCTGCAGGCAATTGAGACATCGCCACGGGGAGCAAAATTCAAAGAAAAAATGAAGCGGGAAATGTCGGAAGAGGCACTGGCGCTTAGACAAGCCAAGTTATCAGACATTGCAGTCGAAGATGATGATGTCAAGTTTGTACCGCCTAAACCGGAGCTCGATTTGGAAGGAATTAAGGATGTTACGCCGAAATCCGAAATTTTGGACGAGTGTAAGTATTATTGTGTAATGAGAGTATTGAGAGAAAGTATTATACGTAGTTCGTGATTAGCAGTTTTAATAATTTATATCCTATTTTTTTACGTTACTGGCCGCCGGTAATTAACTGAGAGCCAAAACATTAGACACATATTCCGGTCGTCGACGCGGTTTTCTATGTTTGCTTAAGGGGAACTACGTCAAGAAACTGGAAAAGCGGGAAATTGATTGAGTGACGGACATAAGAGTAAAAAAGGAAAATTTATTACGCAACTGCGGAAAAATTTTTTGCTTTGTCCGTATTGCTACCGCCAAGAAATCAAGAGCGAACTTCCAAGTAAATTTCTTTTATCGACAATTTGCCCTATTTTCAATTCAATCGTACGCAAAAGGAGAAAGGTGTATGCTTTTGCCTTTTTTGGGTCTTTATGTAGTGAAGATTAAAAAAATTGCGCAAAAAAATTCGAGATTTGTTGAGAAACGGATTATTGGCAGCCGAAAAATTGTGGCGACCTTAGCTTAATTGAAACGGAACATGCGGAGTTTCCAGAGAGGGCGCTAGGGGAAATCGTAGAAATTTCTTCTTCGTTTGTTTCTTTCAGGCATAACTCATGTTCGAGTGCATGGAGTTCGATCAATTTTTTATTCGATAGCAAAAGTGATGAGGATGTACAGTTTAGTTGAATGCGAACAACTCCGAAACCATGTTCGCGGTCAAAACGCCAAAAACAGATTTTTCACATTCTTTGCCAAATTTGGCCATACGGGTACCAGTCTTTCGCAGTCTATATCCCGCGACACAGGCGTCGCATCGAAAAATCAAGACCAGAATCAGCTCATCGAGATCTAATCTTTGCTAACACTTTTTGTGGGAGCACTCCCTGGGCCGCTGCGGGCACGAATATGGCACATCGACCGTTTGGCAGAAACAACGATTTTTAAGGATTCGGCATGTTGTTGCGCATTTTTACCTTAGAACGAGCGTTTATTAGGTTATCAAGCACGTTGAATACAACGGCTTTGCTATTTACAGTCCAATTTGACTACATTATGCCTTTTCATGGAATTGTGTTTTACGATTGACGAATTCGAGTTCCAAAATGTAGTGAGTTTTCATTTCTTTGGTTATTTATTGCTTGCATGGGAACAAGAATGGTCTATATATAGGTTTTTAGGCATGGTTCTATTATCCAAAGAGTAGCACTAATATTTTGTGCAATTTCAGTTTTTGATGGGTTTAGGGTCTACGAGGTTTTAGGGTTTTCAATGGTTTCAGAGTTGCAGAGGTTTTAGTGTAGCGTATATATAAGCACAAAACCACAACGTTCATGAAACTACTCTCGCTCCGTTACAATCTGGCCTACGAGTTACTAGTTTTAATTAAAGTAATCTGGCCACTGCTGTGACCAATTGGTCAACAGAGTTTTTATCATTTTGTATGGTTATCAAATTATTATATATATAAATTATTATAAAAATAAATGATTCCACAGATAACCCTACGTATATTTACCGGGAGCTAAACCAGCATTATATTTCGTGGCTTTGCTAATAGTGTTGTGTGTTGTAATTTGAGAAAGATGTGAAAACGTGGTGGTCAAGTTAATTTTGCAATAATATCTTACCTAACTGCACCGTGCTGGCGTGAGATAAGAATTACTTCAATCATCAGAACGTACTGGAGATTGTGTGTTGCAGGGCTGAAAGCTTTTAAATGCCGTCTGTATGTGTTAGAGTTGCATCCGGGTCCGGGTATTTGTTTTCAAAAATTCCGGGTCCGGTTATTTTATTTTTCAAGGTTCAGGTCCGGGTCCGTGCCCGGGTACTGCCAAAAAACCCGAACTTCTTGTTTGAGATGTCGATTTAATGGCGGATTTTAATTCAAACCCCTCTGGCTCTAGCTAGCTGGATTTTATATCCAGTGACATATTATGCTCAGTAATAGTCATTATCGTCAAAAAGAACCATCTGATGACTGTTTATAATGTGAAATTATGGTTATGTTGGACCATGTAATAGTCGCCGTAAATAGACGTTACTAACTTCAAGTATCCTTTATTATCGCTGAGAATCTGGACAAAAAATAATTTTCAAAATTTTATGCTCACTCGCTGCTCAAACGATGCTATCTCGCACTACAGACGCAGGCAGTGTACAACTGTAGGCGTAACTTTTAATATGTGCCACGTACAAAGTTAGTAGAATTGTGCTTACACGTAAAAGGTGACACAATATTACCATGTTGACAATAAAACTTTCCAAATTATGATTATTACAGAGGATTTAAGTTAAATGACTTGCATTTGAAGTTAAATTACTATATAATAGACCTGCTATTTTCAAACTTGAGGGGGAATCGGTACCATTAATTTTATGGGTGTCCTTCGAGCTTACCTTAAAGCCAATTCTATCTAACGTATCAGAAAAGTAGAACTAGTGTAAGCTGTTGAACTAATAGAAGATACGTTAAACGTCAAACAGTTACATGTACACAATACAACATAGAGCACGTTTTGGTTAAGTGTTGAATTCAAATGTTTCAGTTGACACCGCAGCAAAGCGTCAATATCGATAAGGCAATCTGTGAAATGGTCGCCATGGACTACGAGCCATGTCGAGTTACATATATTACCAGCCATATTGTTATATACAACATGATATATATATATATGAATAAAACGATAATACTATGTATATTTATCATTTATCTCCGTAGCCCCGATCCGGCTCCGGGTATTGGCTTGAAAAATTCCGGGTTCGGCATCCGGGTACTCGTTTTCAAAAATTCCGGGTCCGGTTATTTTATTTTGTGCAACTCCGGTGTGTGTATGTGTGATCGGCCATAACTCGAGAATGACTTAACCGATTTTCATGATTTTGGGCTCATTCGAACCGTCATAGTCACTTTACCGTGTACATCCCCGACTATTGTTTGATTTGTGGTCTGGTTCCGGGGTCAGGAGTCAAAACGAGGGTTTTTTACCACATTTTAGTACCCGTCACGCAAGCAAGGTTATTTTTTTCTTAACTTTCTAATTTTTGTTCTGGTTGGTTTTTCATAGTAAAATAATAAATGTCGATACCTCTTTTTGTTTTTCGATTAGGGTTCCGGTTCTGGAGTTATGGGGTTTGAGGTATGGAATCCTTGTCGTTCCTAGACCTAAAATTAGAAAAATTTGTTTTGATGTCCTGGTCGGCTGAAAAGTTTCACTTTCGGGGAGGGGGAGGGCGGGGGATCGGGCATGGAAAATTCATTGCCGGTGTTAGTTTTACTCTGCGGCCCATATTTTCATGGGTATTGGGGAATGGCGCTTCCATTGTTCGGGATCAGGTCAAAATGAGGGTTTTTACCTCATTACCCTTCGCGGAAGCAAGGTTATTTTTGTTTTATGTTTCAAATTTTTTTCTCTAGTTTGTTTTATTTCATAGTAACATGATAAATTCCGAAGTATCTTTTTGTAACTTTCATAGCAACTTTCTAATTTTTGTTCTGGTTGGTTTTTTCATAGTAAAATAATAAATGTCGATACCTATTTTTGTTTTTTGATTAGGGTTCCGGTTCTGGAGTGATGGGGTTTGAGCAGTGAGTAACCGGAATTCCGGTTCCGGCGAAAATCGTGTTCCGGTTGCAGTTCCGGCAAAGGGCAAAAATGTATACCGGAACCGGAATTCTGGTTTAAAAATTTTGTTTCAAATTTTCGACATTTTTGCTTCATCTGTAGGTCAAACATATGTACAATGATCAAGTTCCAATACAACCAAGCGAAAGAAAAGATTAACTCGGCAATTTGCCGTGTGAAACGTAAGTAGGGCAATAATTTTAGTAGGAATTTGTCATCTTAACCTGCAGAAGTTTGTTAAAACAAGTACTTGGCGTAAGCTTGGCTAACAAAAATTGCGGCAAGCACCAGCTAGTACGCTTGTAAACTTTGTAAATCAGTCTACATTAATGTAAAGTAACTTTATCTGCAACGCAGCCAGAAACTGCTTTCTGGCTGCGTTGCCTCTTTTTATTGAAACTGTGCGATCAGTATCGCAGTTTGTCTCGTTTATAGCATTCTGTTTAGAAAGTTATATCATATAACTAACGGACACTGTTTGCACAACGCTAGTCTAAACAGTGTCTCTGACCACTGATCAGAAAATTACCTTCTGTTATTTTCTCTATGAACCATATAATCTAATAATTTCAAGTTTCCTACAGAACAACATGTAACAAAGGGAAGCGACTGGAGACTGAACGGAAATATTTATTCTACGCTCCATGCGTTGTAAGCACATCCAGTTTGACGCAGTATACGCAACGGTGTATACTGGAATTAATTTTTTGCTCTGGGTGTCCGAAAAGCGACATATTGATCAATAAAAAACATTATTAGCTTCATCAGTCTCTTTAAAGTTTCAGAAAGGCCATAATGCCATCGCAATACATTAAGTTTAATGTAAAAGTTATTTTCAATACATTTTAAATCCACTATACCTTCATTTCTTCCTTCATCTGTTTTGCTATATACAAGTTTCGAAGACCAGATTCCGGATCCGGTTTAAATGGACGGTTCCGGTAAATTTCGGTTCCGGTTATTTCCTGCGTTTGAGGTATGGCACCCACGTGGTTCATCGCCCCTAGTTTCACTTGGGGGTCTTCCGGCATGGGAAACTCATTGCCGGGGTTGGTTTTACTCTGAGACCCATGGTACCATTTGTACGGGGGCGCGGCGCTGCCATTGTTGAACGACCCAAAGTTCCTAATTTTATTGTGACGTCCTGGGAGGCTGATAGCGTGCACTAGGGGTGTTTTCGGACATGGGAAACTTATTGTCGGTGTTAGCTTTGTTTTATCTTGTGCGGGATTGTGTGATATCCACATATATCATATCGACGAATGCTACTGAGAGCTGATTGGCTGTGCACGCAAAAGGCGTAGGTGTACCTATGGTTCACTACGTTCTGCAACCTTGGTAGAGTTACTAGTGCTAAAGGTGTATCACTGAATATTGCCAATCGTAGGGGCTGCCTATTTCATAACCATGGGGCGGTTAAATTTGCCAAGGGACAAGAGATGGGGATACTTTCGGCTTAACTGGGGACCTCAATATTCAATGCTCACCAGATACTCACCAGACTGGGTCTGGTGCAGCCATAATCTTCAGTGAGTATTGAAACAGCATTCTGCGAGACTTCTGTGACATGCACCGGACCAGTTTGAACGCCTCGTTGATACGAGGCGCCAGCATTGTTGAAAGAAAGAAAACAATATTAAAGTTCGGGCAAGGAGCCAGATGCGTGAAGCCGCGCCTTGAACACCGACATAGAGGGGGCGTCCACAACCCAATCAGATAAGCTATTCCACGAGTCCACCGCCCGATTTGCAAAAAAGTATTTTCGAACGTCAAGTCTGGGGGCCAATTTCACCCGAAGTTTGTGGCGGTGTCCCCTGGTGACAACATTGCCAGGCTCAAAATATTCAGCCAAAGTAGTTGGGTTGTCGATCATGCGGTAGATAGAAATGAGGTCGTTACGCAGCCGTCTTGTCTGCAGCGTTTGAATGTCCAAGTAGCGCAGCCTGTCGTCGTAATCAAGATGGCGGATTTGAAGCAGAAGTTTAGTTGCATGACGTTGTACTGACTCGATCAACTTTATGTCTCCAATGTAGTGAGGGCACCAGACAGCGACAGCATACTCAAGGTGAGGCCTGACGAGGGCTCGATATAAATGTAACCAGATGGGTTTAGTCCACGTCTGAATGGTGCGATACAGCAGGCCGATCACTCTGCGGGCTTTGTTTGCAGCATAGCGGCAGTGTGTTGACATTTTGTAGTCAGGAGTGAGCATTACCCCCAGATCTTTTTCAAGTGTTGATTGAGACAACAGGTTGTTGCAAAACGAGTATGCAGAGCACGGATTAGTTGAGCCACAGTGCATGACTGCACATTTATCGAAGTTGTACTCCAGAAGGAATGTCTCGGACCACAAGGTAAGACCATCAAGATCAAACTGGACATCGTCGGCGCCGATGCCGAATGAGGATCGTGTTATACGCCTAGCTAATCTGATATCGTCGGCAAACTTATAGATAGAGCCAGAAGCAAATTCGTCTATGTCATTAACGAAGATCAGGAACAAGCAAGGCCCCAAAACTGTACCCTGCGGCACACCGCTTACTACTGGCAACCAATCCGATAGTTGATCGTCAATCTTGACTCGATGTTGGCGTGATGTTAAGAAGCTGCTAATCCACTTGTACAGCTCTCCACCAAAGCCATATGCTTCGAGTTTATGCAGTAGCACTCCATGGTGTACGGTATCGAACGCTTTCCTAAAATCTATATACACCACATCTAGATTGTCGCCATCATTTATTACGTTTGTAGCAAAGTTCAGGTAGGACAAAAGCTGTGTTGCGGTAGATCGTTTGGCAAGAAAGCCGTGTTGTGACGAGTAAAGCAAATTGTTGTTGATTAAGTGGCTCATAATTGTGTCCCGCACCAAAGTTTCCAAAACTTTACAGACCGCAGATGTTAAACTAATAGGGCGAAAGCCCTCAGGGCAGTTGCGAGCACCCTTCTTGTGTATCGGGACTATGGTGGCCTCCCGCCATTCAGCTGTTATACGGCCTTCAGTGAGCGATAAATTAAATAATTCGGTTAATGGTTTGACAAGGCCGCTCCGAGCGTTTCTAAGGAACACGTTAGGTATGTTATCAGCGCCAGGAGCCGCGTGTTCCTTCAATCCAGCTAATACACAATCAACATTATACTCAGTGATATCGACGTTTGTAATGGATGGATCACACCTGGGATGGAAAGCTGTGGGCACATGATATACGTTATTATATACTGAATTGAAGTAATTATTTAGTAGTTGGGCGTCCTCAGTCTTCAATGTTTCTAACGAAAAACGCTTATGAGTGGCTGGCCTGTCCACAGCCCTCCGAAAAGTGGGGGGGAACTTCGGGGGGCCCCCATGTTCATTGTCGGGGGAAATTTTGAAAGTGGGGGCTAAATTTTGCTTAAAAATACAAAATATTTCCATATTTTCATGCATTTTTACTACTGTGAACGTATTTTCAAGCTAAAAACAATATTTTAGCATTATATACAGTGGTAATTAATGTTTAAAAAACAATTTGCAAACAAAGGATATAGTGGTAATTAATTTTTTAAAAAACAATTTGCAAACAAAGGATATAGTGGTAATTAATGTTTAAAAAACAATTTGCAAACAAAGGACATAAATTTTCAGACGTAAAAAATTTTTGGAATTAGTTGAACATGGGGGGTTTCGGCCGAGTGGGTGGGACGGACATGGGGGAAAATCTCACGAACATGGGGGGATTTGGAAAGTGGGGGGTCCCCCCCACCCCCCCCCCCCACTGTGGACAGGCCAGAGTGGGATATAAACAGTTCCTGGGTGACAGGCATTGTAAAAACTTTCGCTGTAGGTTGACTCTCGAAATTTCGATCCATTACTATTTCAAATTATACTTATTATTTTTAGCCGGGTCTATACTTATTGCTATCTTTAGTGTTTTACACGAATTTTATTCTACCGTTATTTCGCTCATGTTTCACAATTCTAGCTTATTGTGACATTACAAAGCACGTGATATTTCTATTATCGTGGTAAATGTATGCTTTTACATTAAACACTTCTAATCCTTGTATATAACAGACCCCTCACTGACTTGGGCCAAATGAAATCCATATGTTGTTTATGCAAGCGATTTTGTTTCATAAAGGTTTTATTTTCGGGTTCAGGTTGATATCCAAGCTCTTTTTGCTTGTAGCGCTTTATTATAATTATGTTTAAGGTCCTTCCAAGGCTAGATTCAACGATGTTCGATCGGATGATCTGTTTGGAGACGATTCTGATGAGGAAACCGATTTACTCTTCCCTGGAAAATTGTCGGAGAGTGGAAAAAACACTGAAAACCAACAGAGCTCTCGTCGTGAAATAGTATGTGGCTAGTATCTTAAATTCTAGCGGACTACTGTCATAAGCTTTGTATTTCACATATTGATTTGGCATATCTATCTCTGTTTTGTTTTTATTATATGTGCTGCAATAACTTCAATTTATCCTGACATTAAAATCTTAGCTTTTCCGATAGATAACTCACGAAATTGCGCCATTTTAGCATAACCTTGGGGAAACATTAGATGATGTATATATTCAAATATGCAGGTATGCAGATGAAATGTATCATTTTATGAAAATGTCGCTATTTTATCTGTGACACTTCTGTTAACTGTTGTTAACGCTCCTTTTTCAATACGCTAGTATTCACAACAACTCCAGAATAGATTTTATTTGATATCTTACGTCTGTGCTCATATTGCATTTCGTGGCAGCTAAAGTTTTTGTTACGTCACATGCTGGTAACGATTTTTCAATTTGTCTATACAGGTACATAGAGCATGTGGTGTTCATTTCGTGCAGATTTGTATTTTCTGCGTCAAAAACAAAGATTTATTGTATTGTCGCGTTGTATGTAAGATTTTAATTGGTGTGTTTTTTTTTAATCGATGCTAATATGGAACGAATTTATTATATTAATTTTATTATATGGAAAGTATTATATTATACTATTTGAGTCAATCATGACTGTTTTAGAGCCTTAGTGGAACAGCGAGATACCGAATTAAAAAGAAGAGCCCCGCAAACCGCAACGGTGTCGAAGATGTTCCTTTATTTGAGAAGTATTCAAAAAGTGGTTTTGGAGCCTTTGAAGGCAGTATGATGCATAAAGGCAAGGTTTCAAAGTCGACAAAAAAGAGCTGTGGAAAAAAAGGTCAGCGGGCGATGAACACTCACAGAAGAACGTCAACGTCAGAGCAAAAATTACATCGCTTCACTGTTGACAATAGCTTTGATGATGCCGATATCACCGCAGCTGACGAGATACGCCGGCACAAGAAACGTGCTGACAAAATGCTTCTCAAAGCGCAGAGATTGTCTGCGTTACTTTCAAAGAAACCAAAAATTGCAGAGGTAAGGAACATTTAACATACAATTTCACCATGAGTAAAAAGGGAGATCATTGTAGAAATAATATGTTTGTGTGGTTTGCGTTGTAAGCGGTCCCACGCTGTAGGTGTATATGTGTGAATTGTTCGTGCACTGAAAAAATTGATTACGATAATACAGGTTCTGGTAGTAATTACCCGAGCAACTTGTCTACAACTACGGATTTGGCTCATGGCCAGGAAAATGAATTCTGAGCGTATATAAAATTTAGGAAAATACATTTCCACTTACATTTACTTACATGACAATTTATCCACAATCCCATTCAGGCGCACAACAAATATCTCAGGTATAGCTTTGCAGCCTCATCATTTCAATCCTTGTATACTTGCATTAGTTCTTATATAATATTATATTCATGCAAACATTCTATGCAGATGGACTCAAATAGTAGAGGATCACATATAGCTATATAGAGCATTGTTCTCTGAACAAAATGAACCCAGCCGCCGCTGAATTGCTCTAGTCGTTGAGGAGATATGGCCAATTTGAAGTTTTCGGGGTACCAAGGGCTAATTTACAACACATCTTCACTGCTCGATAGGTTAGGTCAATAGCAACGCAGCGTATATAGCTAGACAGAGCTTTGCTTTCTGAACAAAAAGCCCAATCTTAGCCGAATCGCTCCAGTGTTTGAGGAGATATGATCAATTTGGGGTTTTCGGGAGTCCCAAGGGTCCATTTGAAAACCCATTTTTACCCAAGCCTGGAGCGTAGGTGACCTCGGCAATAGCAACATTTACACAGCTTTATAGCTCTAAACGTTCCGAACAAAATGAACCCAAATACAGCCAGAATACACCGGTGGTTGTTTAAATATGACTCATAACGTGTTTTCATGGGATCCCTAGAGACCCTACTTAGGCCCTTTCGGACCCCCTTTTGAGGGGGAAGGAGCTAGAATCGGTTTTTGTGCTTAACTAAAGGGCACATGTAGAGATTTCAAGCTTTCGAATGAGGACGCTATAGCACGACCTGATCTGCCTATCAGAAGTTGGAGTTATGTGTGTCACCCGAAAAAACCCCACAAACAGACGCTGTCAAATTTCACACTCCTGGATGGTAAGAATTTTTCGCTTCGCTCGTGTCACTCACTCACTCACTCAGAATTCAATAACATGGTTTTGTCACAGCTAAACTTACTTGTTAGCTAAGAGTCGGCAGCTGAGGAAGTATTAAACGTTACAAATAGTGATGTTCATACATAAAAATTAGAATTATCAGTGCAAAAGTTATCCAGAGTCACAGCGTAATGATTTATTATTGTGCACCGTTGCTGATTTAGCGATATAAAATAAATCTAGTACTCTTTGTGTGACTTAGAGGCATAATAATGTCAGATTTATTAGTAGCTCTATGCTACTGTTCATAGGTGATGCTCAGTAAATAAACAAGGAGCATACTATAATGGACAACATCAGGCTACTAAATGCTTCTTCGTTACTGAAACGGAGCGGCCGCAGCTAGCGGAGTTACCATTCAGGGCGCTAGGGGGAAATCAGGAAAATTTCTTTTTATCGCTGTCGTTCATAACTCATTTTTTCAGAGGGATGGATTTCGACAAATTGTTTTTGTTAGATATTAAAAGTGATGACGTTGTGCCTTTTAGCAGAAAGCGAACAGCTCCGACATCGTCTTTCTGGTTAAAATGACAAAAAATGATTTTTAAACGTTCTTTCGCACATCTGGCTATACGGATATGAGTGTTTCGCAGCCCATATCTCGCGACACAGGCTTCATATTGAAAAAACGTGCCTTTTAGCAGAAAGCGAACAGCTCCGACATCGTCTTTCTGGTCAAAATGACAAAAATTGATTTTTGAAGGTTCTTTCGCAAATCTGGCTATACAGATACGAGTGTTTCGCAGCCCATATCTCGCGACACAGGCTTCATATTAAAAAAACTAGAATAAGCCTTTCGACATCAACAACTTTGCTGACCACTCCCTTGACCGCTGCGGGCTCAGATATGGTTCATCGGCCCATTGCCAGAACTAGCGATTTTTCAAATTTCGGCATGTGATTGCGTGTTTTGATATTACAATGAGCACCTATTGTGTTATCAAGCGCGCTGACTGTGATGTTTCCACTCTCTAGAGTCCAGCATGACTATATTATTCCTTTTCTTGGTGGTCTGAAGAGTTTAATGTTGACGAACCGGATTTCCAAAATGTATATAGTGTGCTTTCATTTGTTTAGTTATGTATTGCGTGAAGTGCATCATTTCTGAATGCTGAATACAATGATTTGATGATTTAGAGTCCCGCGTGCATATTCCATGCTTTGTCCTGGGTTTTCACCTAATTTCTATAACATAGTCAGTTTTCACGTTTGGTACATGGCGTCAAAAATAGCATATATAGGTTTTGCGGTATTACGAATACAATTGTTATATAGAGAACATCACGAATATTTAATGCATTTTTATAGGTTTTTTAATGGATTTACGATTAATGAACCTGATTTTCAGAATATAGTCTGTCTTCAGTAGTTTGGCTATGTATTGGGTACACAGCACCAAGAATGGTCTATACGGTTTTTGGTACGCTGAGTACGATGGTTTAATTTTCTAGAGATCATCACATAGTTGATGCATTGTCAGTTGTGTTCGGTGGGTTTAGGATCTACGAGGTTTTAAGTTTTTCAATGGGTATTAGGGTTCCCTGAGGTTTTAGGTTGGCACGTATATCTATCAAACACAGCCTTATTAGCATTTGATAGCATAAAAATGACATAAATAAATGACACAACTCTCGCTCCGTTTCACCCTCGCAAACGAGATACCAATTGAAATGGAGGGAGCGAAGTTTCCGCTGAGAACGCTAAGTGAGATATCGTTATAATTTATTGTTTTTTGTGCGTTGCCGTCATTCATAACTCATTTTCGGGTGGACGGATTTCGACAGTTTTTTGTTCTATAGCAAACTTCACGACGATGTGCCCTGTAGGTGAGTGCGAACAGCTTCGACTCCATCTTCCGGAGAAAAATGGTAATAAACAGGTTTTTAAGAGTTCTTTACCAAAATCTGGCGGTACGGGTGCAGTTTCGCAGCCCATATCTTGCGACACAGGCTTCGCATCGAAAAATGGAGACCGCCACACTGAATCTCAGCTCATCGAAATTTATCACTTTGCCACCACGGGCCGCTGTGAGCCAGAATATGATTCATGTACCCATTGCTAAGAATAGCGATTTTTTTAAATTCCGACATGTTATTGCTTGTTTTCACATTACCGTGAGTGCCTATTAGGTTACCAAGCATGCTGGATACGATGATTTTGCTATCTAGAGTCCAACTTGACTGTATTATACCTTTTCATGGGGTTTCAAGGGTTTTACGGTCGACGAACTCGATTTTCAAAATTTAGTGCGTTTTTACCTGTTTGATTATGTGTTACGTGCAGGGCCTCAAGAATGTTCTATATG
>JASANE010022137.1:0-13825 GCA_030248225.1 Trileptium ribeirensis | reverse complement strand
CCAACCATCTCGTTCGTCGTCTGTTAACTCTGCAAATTATGCAGAGTAGTCCTATTACGTAGCTGATAGTCACTTTGATTCAGTTACTTTGTGTTATTTAAGTTCAACTCACAACTACCAATTGAATTTGTCGTTCATCCAAGTTCAGACCCGATTAAGAAAAATCGGATCTCGGTGGGACCTCCAACTGTAGCAAAGCTAGTCCTAATAAGTTTCACCAAGAACCCGTACTATGCATAATGTAGCACTACAGGTCCTAGCAATCGAGCTCACCACACAAGCTTAGAATTAACCTCCAAGAAAATATCAAGGACACAGTACTGAAATAAATTATTCACGGCTAAGTTAATTAATTCAATTGAAACGCAGAAGAGCTGAGGACACACTCTCATTATTTCTCTTCATTATTGCCTCAAGAAATTTAAACTATGGTCAAGAATAAACAACAATTGAAACGGTGAGAGCGACCGTGAGGTCTAATAGTACTGCAGAGCAACCACAATTAAAATTATCACAAATCAAGGAAGGGGATAAGCGTCGTCCCAACAAAACTCTACCCTATAATATAGGAAGGGAATAATCGTCCTCCCTTACACAATAACTTTTAATACTAGTGCTAAACACTTGAAGTGCTACTTACCAGCTGCGGTTTCTTCGGAGACTAACTCCTATAGGTATACAAAGTTACGACTATGTAGTATGTGTTCCCCAAGCTATCTTTAAGTATATTACGTAACAGGGTACCCAAGAGAACAATTGTTGAAAACGGTGAGTGTGACCGTGAGGTCTGATCATAGACAGATAAATCTCCAACCAATACAAGCTAAAGGTACCGAAAGGAAGGGAATTAGCGTCCTTCCCTGCTATACACTTAACTCTTAAGCCACCAGAAGACGACCAAACGTCTTAGCTAATAGGGTACCACAGTTACTCAAACTCCACCACTAGTTTCCCAATTGCTACTGTGTTACAGTGTCTTATACTCAGCACTTAAGAAAAATTTTAACATAAATAATAATAGAGCTACTTACCAGCGGCAACTGCTTCGGAGAGAACTCACCTACTGAGCTGTGCAACTGGCTTATATACCCGAAAGCCTTCCCCAGATCTAGAAATCCCTATGAGCTACGAATTCTAGGAAAACCACCTACCTAACAAAATTTTAAAGTGCTGCCTCGATGGTATGTGGTTTTAAGATGATTGTGCAACAATTAACTACACAAAAATAACCAGTGTCATAAATCCCTTGAATAAAGCATCGGCAATAGCTACACAGTATAATTCACTGTGTTATACATCAATAAATTGAGAAAAATGATCAACAATTAGAGTCAGAAATCCCGATAATACACCAGGTTATGTGGCAAAATGCAAACAAACAGCAAACAAAAATATAATATAAACAGTTTTCTAGAACCTGTACAAATTTAAATCATAATGAAGGCAATTTTCTGGCACAACAGAATAATTCAACTCAAGCAACAACGATGCATTAATTTCTCTCGAAGCTTCCACAACGTGGTACAATATTAAATAACATTATTATTTCTTTAAGCCCACCAGCGCCACCAGCAACGTACGCGAACAGCACAGCCAAGGCACGAAAATTCATTGTTTTGCAGTAAAGAACAATCATGGAAACAACCAACACATGTGAAAACTACACGAACAAGAGACAAAACATCAACACGCGGCATTCGCAATTACATACATTATTTATTGTTTTATGCTGCACTTGTAACACTCGCAAACTTCCTGCATTCAGCCCATGAGGGCGAACTCACCATTCAATCATTAAACCATGAGTCGTAACATAATTTGTAGACACTGCTGCTGTTTGGATCATAAGGTTGACCACTCCATTAAAAAGCTGCCCTGAAATTCACACCTGGTCGCGATGTTCGTTTGTAATTTAGTATAGCAGAACTTATTTAAACTCAAACGATACAGTCATTACTACTAAAACCAAGAGGTTTTTGTCATTATATTGAGCTCGCACAAGATCAACAAAAAACTAACTGCACAATAGCTGAAACATCATCAGCAACAACAAAAAAACTGCAGGAGATCACACGTTTACTTAGACATATGTTTTGCAAAACATAGATATCCATTGATTGCAAGATTTGTAGCCGGCCTGTCAGGCTACACTTTTAAAACAAACGGCAGACGATCCTCGTTTCAATACAATAATATAAGCCATATATATTTTAATATTGATATGTAAAATATATTTAAAATTTAAATATTTCTATATTTATTATATTTTATATATAATGTATGTAAACATTTTATAACACAAGGTTTTTGTTAGAATATTTTGTTAGAGAAACGGAAACACGCCGCCAAAACATTTTAGCAATGTAACGTCGACTAAAGCAAGTATTGTGTATATGAATTAATGTAGTGTGAAATTTGAAACTACCTCGATTTCTGCATTGTAGTTATATCTCTCAGGACGAATGATGACGACTACTTATACGTTACAACAAACATGTGTTTTTCAGTTCTATTTTAGGATTTTGACCACTATCACAAATATTAGCATTATGACGCTTGCTTAGTAATTTATGGTTCTACTGAAAATTGGTAGTTTTCTTTTAATGTTCAAGAAAATGCTATCTGTTTCCTTTAGTCTATGTGAAAATACTGAGTGTTATTGCTAATTTTTCATTAAAACTTCAGATTTAGCCTCTTGCTGAATTTGTCTCAACAAAACTTAAATATTGTAAATGTGCTCAAATTTAATTAACATAATGAATGATTAAATAGGAACATTGGACCGATGGTGACAGTATTTTTTTTCATCTGACGAGGTGCGAGAGGCGAGTGTATCGTTGTATTTTTTATTCACGGATAAATGACAGAAGTATGTGTTCGTATGTCTTATCTCAGTCATTTATCAGAGGATTTATATTTTTGTTTGAAAAACTAATCATATATGCGCATCTTTGAAAACAGTTTTCACTATTTGTTTAAAAAAGGTTTATTTTCCGGGTTGTTCTTGTAGTTCGGAATTCGCTGGGAGGGACTCTTTATGTACAGTACATACTGTAAGCCAATAATGTTCGATAAAATACTGTTACAATTAACTTTTAAATTTATGGTAAACCTTTAAGTCCACATTTTTTTCTTTTAGAACCTAAAGAATCGAACACACATAGGCGGGTACCAGCATTCCTTGTATATAGCAAATATATGACATGCTAAAACACAAAGTGAAATAGTCGGCCGAAAAGTTTACGCAAGCGAATATCTGCAACAAATCTATCATTATTAATATTATTTGCTATTAACTTTTTAGCTGAAGTCAAACAGTGGCGGAGTTTCCGTAAGTCGATCCGTCAGCTCGTTAATCAACAAGGAACCATCTGCAACGTACTCAGCTGTCGCTGCTTCGTCAGGTGCTCCTTTACTTCCATTCAACGATAATAATATGGAGTCTTATGCATTGGAAAACTTGAATCGCCACACAACAGGAATTCTTCGGAAGCGACAAAGCATTCCTTCGATGTTGTCGTGGACTAGGGTAGGTACATGTACATACTTAGTGTACCGGCCGTACATGACTGCTAGTTGCTCGATCGGTGTACGTTACTGCTCGCTAGCTCGTACAGACAGGCGACTGTCATTTCCGACGTATACTATTCGTGCAATGTTTTAATAAAAAATTAATATATACGCTTTTGTCAGTGTTAAATACAAATAAATATATATGCTTTTGTCAGTGCTTGGTGTCGACTGACTTAAACAGAAATTAAGTTTAAAAAATGGTGCTGGAAGTGAAATTTTCAAAATTTTAATTAAGTGAGTTTCCAGCTTATTAAGTTGAACAGTACGCCTATTTCCTAGCGTTTTCACGGAGGGAGGCTTTAGGTATTCAGCCTCCTCCAGGTGCTTTCACTTCTGTTTACCAGATAATTTTGTCTTCTCCCAGTTCATCCATTGTCCCCATGTATTTTTCTGCACAGCTAAAATAGGCAAAAATATTTCAATTTATCTTTATATAGCTCAAAAATCTTATTTTTTGCCATTAGGAGCTACAACTAAAAAAATTGTTGTCAGTTGACAATGTATCACTGTATATAACTGGTATATATATCACCGGATGTATATAACTACCAAAATTAAGATTATAGGTGGGGGCATGAGCTGGGTGGTGGCCCAGTGCGGAACTAAGGGCAGCCGAAAATACCTGGGGAGCGTTCCATCCGTTTATCTGAGGTGTTCCCCAGTTGCACCTGGCAGCACATAAAGTGCTGTAACGGTAACCGAAATAACCGGGGATCTCCAGGTCTTCCCTATTTGGAGAAGCCAATAATGTACATTGTTAATAATATCTGCGAATCCGTTATTTATAGCATTTCTGCATTTTCGGTCTCCCATTTCACCAGGGGGTCTCCAAGTCGGACCTGGGGAAACCGAATTACCCCTCTCCCAGGGGCCCCAAGTTCAATGGGTCGATTTTCCCAAGATATTTTCGAGGCAGTGTGTATGTTTATTTAGCCCGTTAGGCGTACAGGATTCTGTGCGTTAGAGCAGCATTAAGCATGTAGATATTCCTGTGGGACGCTGCAGGAGCAAAAAACATTTGATGTCAAAATTGTCCAATGTTGTTACAGTACTCGTCAGAAACGAGCCCTGTTTGTTCGATGTTGGTTGAATGAATAATTTTCGTAGTGGTAGTGCTCTACGTCTATTAGAAAATTTGGCGTTCTTTCTTTTTATGATTTGTTAGACGTCTGTTCGAGGATGAAATTTATTTTCGATTTCTTCATCTCCACATACCTTTCTGTCATGAAATATACATAGTGGGTATAGTAATCTATTAGTTTTCGTAGTTGCTGAATGTGATGGAAAGGATTGTATTTCGGACTATGAAACTATTGTTCTAGCGTTTCTAATGTTCATCATTCTTTCGTCATTAGAGCAGGAAGCAACGGGACTTCTATGGCTGCCATATGTGTTGAAAAGTCACCGTTTAGTGCAATTCATGGTTATTATTATCTTTCTTGGGTTTTGAGGTTGACTCGGTAATCCCCAAATAGTAGCTGACGGTGGACATTCCACATTCCCTCGGTTTCCGCTATCAGTTTAGCGGTTTTTTACTTTAGTTTTAAAGTAGTTTACCGATGTCTATGTATATGCATCCGTATATTATTTCCTTTATTTTTGATACCTGAATTTTTTAATTTGCAACTCCAAACGTCCTATGTTTGAAGTTTTTGGTTTTAGTTTTGAATGAAACGATTTCGAGCTCCCTTCGCGTTTTACTATTAAAATTTTCAGCAGTGTATCAAGAAACCTCTTATCTTGACGTCTGATAAAGGTGTCAAAAAGGAAGCCGTCGAAGTGTTTAGACGGATTCAAGCATATATGGGCGATAGAAAAGTCAACTCAGGATTATCGCTGGATTCCTTGGCTTTAGAGGTAGCTTTATTTCGGCTTAACTTACAGAAATTTGTTTTTGTCAACGATAGTGAACGCCTAATGTAATATCTAAAGAAAGCGCTAGTATTCATAGAATTGTGGCATGCTTAGCGTTTGGGGTTCTTAGTGAAAACGCGGGGGACCATAACACTTAATATTAACTTATCATTGTAAATTCAGATGTATTCGTAACGTTTAAAGAATGATAAGAACATATTTTGCTCTATGGATATTGCCCGACTGTATGCCCATATTGCCTGTTTATTTGTAAAAAATATGTTTCGAATCCCTGTAAATGTTTAAAATTATAAAACTTCATTACAGGAAATGATAATTTTAACGTTGGTGTGGATTTTATATTGGAAGGTAGATAGTTCAGTCGGTGTCCGTGAGAAGCGCGATTATTTGGTAGATAGTCTTAATATTTTTCATGACGACTACTTAATTGCTTTTACTTCCGTTTTTATTTGATTGCTTGTAAAGACAAAAGTTGTACTGAAAAATACTTATATTGCTAAGCATTAAAGCACAACGATTCTTTGATACACTCTAACAATTACGTTATAGCTTCGACTATATTATTATCAATAGTAGTTATGCTTTCTGAGTGCCTCCTTAACTTATAGAGTCTCATAAGTTAATTTCTATTTTTGTTAACACAGTCTGAGCGCATTGCTTTCGAGCTTTTGTATACTGAAATATAACTTTAGGTCTGTATAAAAGGATGGCTTACTGCTTCTTTACGAGATGAAGTTTATATCCAGTTGTGCAAGCAAACAACTGAAAATCCACGACCGTAAGTGTCAATAATTATTGTTCATTAATTCTCTAGCGCAACTGGAAACTTTATGACAAGTTTTTCTATTTATTTTTTATTTACTATTTATATTTTTTTCTGAACTCCATTTCATTTAAAACAGATCAAAGTTTAAAATAAATTTCGATGTTTAAGACAAATTCATCACACATCTCTGACCTGCTGGTTGTACAACACTGTAACGCGAAATCGTTATTTAAAAGTATTTGAGCATTGTGCCACAAAAATGGGCGACAATGAATCTCCTTTTGTCTTCGTAGAGTTGTTATGATTGATATAACGATGACTCCAGCAGCTTTTACTGCTGTCACATTAATTTGCTGTTTATTCTTTATTTTTTGTTATTCTTTGTTTTTTCCATTTATTAAAGCTAAAAATTCAGTATAGGCCTTGTAAAGACAAGTTCATTAATTGTTATACTCGGGCTGACTATAATAAATGAAAGAATAGCTTAGCAGGTATGACTGCCACCTTTCTAGCGAGCAACCAACGAGCGAAAATTTAGCATGCAATGTTAATAACGTTTCTAGCAGCGAGCAGGTATCGTGCGAACGTCGAACGAGTGGGTCCCTCACAGTAGTGTTTGGTGTGTCCAACTGGGCGGAGTGAAGTTTTGATTGCGTATCACATAGATGTATTTGGAAACATTTCGTCAGAGGCAGTCACAGAAATGTTCTTCATTTTTCACTTTAAGGTCTGATTTTTGGTTAGCTATACATCGAAATATTTCACACTAAGAATTTTAAGACACCTAACCTTATCAACTAACCTTACAATATAAGGATGGGGTGTACATTTTTGGACCTAGCTGAAGACTAGGTCAACACCTACGTTTAGAAGGGTCTAATCGGCATGTTTTTGAAATTCTGGTTTTGTAATATTAGTACTGTGTCGTTGAATTTTCAAAAAACAGCGATTCAGGTTACAGTTGTATCATGTCAGAATTATTGCTTCCAAAGTATAAAGTAGGCTTACATAGTTGTTTAGGTTAGCGCTATTAGTAGTAATTTATTCATTTTATTTATATAAGTTTTGGTTTCATCTTCAGCAGTAAAATGTGCTTTAAAATTACTAATTCTTTAGACTTTTCAAATGAACACGCTATCGCTGTTATGTTATTTAAAATATTGTATTGTTGATGTATTATTTTAGTGAATCGCTTCGTCGTGGGTGGGAATTGCTAGCAATTTGTCTTACATTCTTTCCGCCGTCTTCAAAGTTTAATACATATTTGGATTCGTATATTAGTCGCAATAACGATCATGTACTTGATTTGCCAGAGGTAATACAGTAATTTGTTATAGTTGCCTTATTTATCATGTGAAATACCACGATTTTGAAATTATATAAATTTTTATACTCGTCGTTATCAGTTTTTTTAATCTTTATAAAAAAAGAAACATGTTGCTGACGGGCGCAAACTTAAACCTTGTGTTGCTTATAATTCTGTGTACAGTATTGTCTACTGTATTCTGATTTTGCCTATAGTAAACGACCTAACATTCATTTTTGTTTGCGATTTTTTTCTCTGGTTTTGTATTTGTATTCTCTGGTTGGTTTTATTTCATAGTAAAATGATAAATGCCGAAGCTTCTTTTCTTGTTTTACGATTACGGCTGCAGTTCTAGATTCTAGAGATATGGGGTTTGATGTATGGTGCCCTAATGGACCGAAAATTCGAAAATTTGTTCCGACGTCCTGGGCTGCTGAAAAGCTTTACTTGGAGATTTTCGGGCATGAGAAACTCATTGCCGGTGTTAGTTTTGCTCTGTGACCCATGGTTCGGGGTCAGAGAGGTCAAAATGAGGGTTTTTTAGTACCCTTCACGGAAGCAAGGTTATTTTTATCTTAACTTTCGATTTTTTTCTCTGGTTGGTTTTATTTCGTGCTAAAATGATAAATGCTCTGTTTTTGTTTTTCGATTGCGGCTCCGGTTCTGGATTTATGGGGTTTGAGGTACGGGGCGTATGGCGACCCAATGGTTCCTCCACTTAAAATTTAAAAATTTGTTTTGACGTCTTGGGCGGCTGATAACTTTCACCTGGGGTTTTTGGGCGAGGGAAACTCAATGCCGGTGTTAGTTTTGTTCTAACTTGTGCGGTACTTTGTGATATCCACATATAGCATATCGACGTATACTATCGAGAGCTGATTGTCTGTGCATGCAAAAGGCGTAGGTGTACCTATGCTTCAACCTACGTTCTGCAATCTCGATGTGGTTACTAGTTTTTATCTTGGGAACTAGTAGTTGTTACATCACAGTCGCTGACACGTTTTAGCACGCCAGCTACAAGTATCATAACTCCAGATACCCGAATTAAAATATGTAAAGTGCAATGTTTGATAAATTCAAGCTTGTGCCGCTCGAATGCGGATTGCACGAGTGAAACTTGCCTATGCTAACGTGTGAACCGTCTAGGTCCGCTTTTTCTCGGTTTCTTAAGAAGCCTGAAAACGGTAGTGAATAACAACGCACTCGCAAACCATACAGCATGCGATAAACTCAGTTAACACAAGACTTCCTAATAACAAGCTCAGTTGCAATTGTCATAACCCCTAGATGCCGGAATTAGTTTGTGTATCGTCAAAAGTAATGTACGCTGGCTCCATTTGGACCCAATGGACACGCAAGAGTTAGATCCTGGGCATTAAAATTCATAGTTTTATTTGTGGGCCCACAGTAATTGTGACCTTTAAAAATATATACAGAATCAACATGTTTCTAGTCTGTTGGACTTATCGCAAATGATAAGAGCATAGTTATACATTAAGTTCTCACGTCGTTTTAGTGTTGTTGAACGATTTCTTACTACTTGAAAGTGATTCAGCTATACTCCATTTTTTACAGATGGGGTGAAAATATTAATGTAATGATTTCTCGTAACAAGATAAATAAAGTGTCAAAATCATGAAATATGGCTTATTCCGGTGCACTGACAGTATAGTTACGTCGTTCGCGTTTGCAAAATTAATATTTTTCCAGGTTCCCGTGAGTCATTACGCCGAACATTGTGCCAAAAAGCTTGACCGTATTGTGACAACCGGAGCTAAAAAGGGTCTCAAAAAGCCGACACGAGAAGAAATCGAGCAAGCTAGAGTCCAGATTTTTCATCCGTCGATGTTTGGCAACACACTTGACGAGGTGTCGTTTCATCTTGACAGTTTACATCTTTAATAAATTTGCGTATAAAATATTTGAATAACAGTAATTTGAGTCACGTAACAGTATCTGTGAGTCACTGAAACCATATAACCACTTTTATCCCACAAATCGTTTGCATTCAACCGAAAAGCTTTTAGGGGTTGCATTATTTACTTGGGCCAGGAAGTTGAGAATTGCATAGCGCATTGTTTCCTAATCGGAACTTATCGTAGCTGGATTAATAAACAATTGATTCGGATCGTATATTTGTATGAACCTGCCAGATGTGTCGCTATCATGTATACACTCGATTTTCGACCGCTTATCGCTCGAAAAACAACCATCGTTTCTGGCCTCAACTGTATGTATTAAGCTATGATTTTTTACGTTATCTATTCTGTACTTACGGGAATTTGCTGTATACGGGGAGTGTTTTCCTCAGGAAAGGTTACATTTATAATTTACTTTAAAAATTAAAATTTCCATGTAATATTCGTGGCTATTATAAATCTCGTTTAAGCTTTTTTCTGAAATTATAAGCGCCACCGTAGTATCCTTGTCGCGGTGGAATAGCAGACTGTTTTTTTCGACTGACACAATGGTGCCAGTGCGTGCACTGGTGAAGACCAATATCAATTTGAACCGATGCGTTTATTAATTATTTTATATTTAGTCAATTTATTCAAGGATAGAGTCATTGAGACAATAGTGGTAGCCATGTGTTTACAAATGATATGTGGAAAATTATATACATGGCTTTACCAAACATAAATAGTTGGAAGGTATTAAAACGCATTACATTACCCTTATTCTTCGAAATAGATGTCACTCCAAATAGATTCAATTAACTTACATATATTGTGTATTTTAATGCAATCGAGTCATTTCACAATGATGACGATTAATGTCAAGATAATATCATTTTGTGTAAACTAATGGTATTCGCTAAACGCCATAATTTGATAACGTGCTGTAAACCGTAATTCTTTTTTTTCTTTAATTAAAATATCTAGATTATGCGAATACAAGAAGAAAAATTTCCAAACCGCGCCATTCCATGGATACAAGATACTCTTTCAAATATGGTGCTTGAGCTCAATGGGGCTCATACCGAGGGGATATTCCGGTAAATTGAATAACTGAAACGTAGCGAGCGAGTTTCCACTGACGGGATAGGGAAAGATCGTGAAAATTTATTTGTCAGTAGCTGTCATTCATTACTCATTTTCGGAAGAAAGGATTTTGACGTTTTTTGTTCCGTAGCAAAAATGGCTAGACATTGTGCCCTTTACTTGAACGTGAACAGCTGTGACTCTATCTTCCTAGCCAAAATGACAAAACAAGTTTTTCAGGTTTCTTTGCCATATCTGGCCATACGGATACCAATCTTTCGCAGCCCATATCTTGCGACACAGGCTTCGCATTGATGGAGAAAGGACACAGGGTAAATAATCATCTCATCGAGGCCTGCAACTATGCTGACTTCGACTTTTTGCGAGATCACTCTATTGGCCACTGTGGGCCCGAATATTGTTCATCGACCCTTAGCCAGAAATAGCTATTTTTTCAAATTTCGCGTGTTATTGGTTGTTTTTCGTTATGCAATGAGTGTCTATTAGGTTATCAGGCACACTATACACGATGGTTTTGCTACCTAGAGTCCAGCATGACTATATTATACTTTTTCTTGGGGTTTCAAGGGTTTTCTGGTCGACGAACGCGATTTCCATAATGTAATGCGCTTTCATTTGTCTATTATGTATTAAGTACAGGTCATCAATATCTGTCTATATTGGTTTTTGGTAGGTTGAAAACGATGGTTTTGGTTATCTAGAGTACAGCGTACATTTTTCCTGGGTTTTCAATTGGTTTAGGGTCAATGAACCCTGATGTCCAGAATTAGTCTGTCTTCAGTTGTTTGGTTACGTATTGCTTACAGGTCACCACGAATTTATTGTCTATATAGTTTTCCAGGAGACTGAATACGATGGTTTGGTTATCTAGAAACCAACACAAATACTTGATTGTGTTGTAAGTTGTTTTCGGTGCGTGTGTTGTCGACGAGGTTTTGGGATTGTATATTCATGAAACACAGCCTATTACAGGTGATTAATTAAACCTTGTAGCTAAAACGTGATACATTTTACTAATATACTAAGTTAAGCTAAAACGTGATACATTTTACTAACATACTAAGTTAGAATGTGATACTTTCAAAAACCGTTGTAGACGTTTTGGCGGTATTGTTGGCAGTGTTGCTTAAACCACAGGAAAAACTTAATGGCTAAATTTGACCAAAGCCGCGGATGAAACGTGCACTGGGATGATAAATTAATTTAAATTGAAAAGCCAAGATATCAGTCTGGACAATCGAAGATTATGCCGATTAACAATAAACGATTAGTACCTGAATGATATCATTTTGATGAATATGTTATACATTAATGATTATTGGCAACAGATTACATGACTGCATCTTAGAAAAAGTTATTAATTTTGAAAGATTCTATGCATTCATGCTCCCATCGAATACATGATTTTTATATAAAAATTTTTCAACATATGTATTCGGAACATGTTCCCGCGGGCGCCATGACATCAGGGCTATCATTTTGCTCGCTTCTAAAGTGGAAAAAATAGTAATTTGAGTGTCTAGCAATTTGATATATTCCATACGGCTTATATCAATCGAGCTAATACACGTTAACAATATACAACTACAAATTGTCCCGGATTAAAGTTAATCGTTAACGGTTGCTAAGATGGACATGTTATAACTGTAAAATTTAGAACCGAGAAGAAATTAGAAAAATTTTACTTACTTAACCAATAATTTCGGGAAAGCAAAGACAAATAACCAAGTAGTTGCGTTCCTAACGGTTGCGGTGTTTCGCTGAGGTCAAAAAATTAGTATTAGGTACAAAAGATATTTGGGTAGGATATTATTATCCAAATTCATATTATATCCAAATTCTAAATTTGTGGTCAAATTTTGAAGTATATAATTTACGGGTGATATATTGCGGTAGCTCGCACCAAGGCATTTACTAGTACCAATGTCAAAAAACTAGTTAGTATTTTAGATGCATCTGATAAATTGCGGATGTCCGCCCCAAAGTGCTTACTAGTAGCAAGGTTAAAAGGATTGAATGTGATAGAAAATAAAGTTGACTTATGGAGGAAAACCGCGTACCAATGTACTTAATAGTACAGAGGGCAAGAGATATAACTAATATCCAAATATTTAAAATATCCAATATCCAATAACTTAAAAATGAAACCATTCTCGCTTTGTTTCACCCTCGCTTGCCAATTACTAGTATAGTTTCTTGTCTGAATTATGTTTTATATATATTTAAATAAAGATGTTATATGTTAATAATAATAAATTACTATCTATTAAACACTTATCGATAGGAATCAGTTTTGTAGAGGGTTGTTTCTTCATCTCCATTCGAAGCCACATTATATAAGCAGTGTATAATCATTGGTATCGTAGCAGCTAAGGTGAAAGTACACGATGTATAATTTATAGCTGCGAATGTACTGAACCCGTAAAATACATGCTTTATATAGTGATACATTAGTGTGGTTCGAAGTCCCAGGGGGATAGCGCATGCGAAGGGAGAATCGTCGCCAGGAGATCATGATGTAGACACGGAGGTGGGGGAGCTCGCCAGGGGGATAAATTATTGAAATTTTTTGGAACTCAAATTTTCTATTTTTTTGGCACTCATTTTACCAAATTTTCCATATCTTTTGCCAATTTTTGCTCACTTTTGCATATTTTTGCTATAATCTTCGGCACGCGGGGATGGGGATGGTGCGGAGCCTCAGGAGGATTAAGTTATTTCACACGTACAGACCGGCAAGGCCCGGAGGGGCGTCGGAGCCTCAGGGGATGATCCCATTTGTCCCCCTTTGAGCATGTATAGTCATTTTGCATAACTTGAATTTCGATTAAATGAAATTTCTATTTTAGCTTAATTATGAAAACTGCGATAAATTTCGAATGAACGATATTTAGATTGATTTTGATCGATCGCGATTGCACTCATTATTATTATTATTGCATAGTTCTTTCCAAATCTTAAGCAAACATCTAAGTTGACTATGTACATGCCTGGGTTTATACAAAGTATTTGTTATTCGTTGTTGAATTTAGTGTTCCTGGCGATATCGACGAAGTCAATGGTTTGAAAGTGCGAATCGACCAATGGCTCGTGCCTCCGATATCCGATCCTTACGTGCCCGCGTCGCTGCTCAAACTTTGGTACCGTGAACTATCGCCACCACTTATCCCCGAATCATTTTATGATGAATGCCTTGAGTGCCCTGAAGATCCCAAGAAAGCGATTAAAATCATTGAACGCCTTCCCCGTATTAATCGTCTAGTCTTATCTTACTTGATATTGTTTCTGCAAGTGAGTGTTTTA
>JASANE010022136.1:0-31210 GCA_030248225.1 Trileptium ribeirensis | reverse complement strand
CTCCTGACAAAGGCAGAGGCAATGTATTGCTCAACAAAACTGAATATCTTAGTAAAATGCTGTCGATTCTCGATGACCCGCTGCATTTTAAAGTTTCCAATAATCAGGACACCTATACTAATATGAACAGAGATGAAGCTTTAGTTTCTAAAGTTCTCAACCGTTTTAAACACCGCCAATACATCAGCAATTTCCAACATTTTAAGCTTTTGCCGTCGGGATCAAGAATTCCAATATTCTACGGCTCGCCTAAAGTACATAAGCAAAACGTTCCTCTAAGACCTATTCTTTCCTGTGTTAATTCAGCGGTACACAAACTAGCACAATTTCTTATCCCGATCTTGGAACCATTAACTCGAAATCAACATACAGTGAGTAACTCTTTCAAGTACGCCAACAAAATATCTGTGCAGAATTTTCAACAGTGCTACTTAGCCAGTTTCGATGTTTGCTCTCTTTTTACCAAAGTTCCACTGTCTGAAACGTTGCAGTTTATTAAGGAATCAGTTGACGATAACGTAATTAATAGCCCTCTTCCTAGCGACGAGCTTGTTACAGCTATCAAGATATGCGTAAAAGACATTAGTTTTTTGTTCAATGGCACTATTTACCAATATAGCCCCCAGTTGTTCCTGTTACTAATTTTGGCTATTTTCCAGCTAATGTGCGGCAGCGACGTTCGAAAGGAATTTTCCTACGTTTCTGAACAATATATTTCGGGTTTTGTTACGTAACTATAATTATTACAATTCTAGGCGTCATAATCGTCTATTTGTTTTGCACATTTTTATTTCTTTTTTTAATATTAGTTAAAGTCCATATTTTGCGGGAGTTTGAAATTGGCCTAAATATACCCAGAAAAATTAATATTTTAAATAAAAATTTCTCTAAAGTTTAAAAGTTCTGTTCGACATACTATCAACCTTTAACTTCGACATATCTAACGAGATAGTAGTAAAGGGCGCCACTAGGGGTCTACCTATATGTTTTCTACAGTATACTATCAGTGGTTACCCTTCTTTTCTATAAGCTGTTGGTTTAATACAAATATGGTGTATTTCCGCGAATTTAGTGCACTAAAACATAACGGTTGCAACAAATTTAACTAGGTGCAGTTAAATAATTCAAAGCACTCGGGTTAAATGACTATATACAAACACATTTAAGCTTTTAATGCGTATAGTTTACCTTTTGCCATGTTCGCCTTTGAATTCGCCTCCATACTTTTGTCGCGATCCAATAAGGTCTGCAATCTCGGGCACGTAACTGGCGAACATGGCCTATAATTTAGAAAAACATATACAACATGCATCAACATTCAGATATCACTTTTCGATTAAAATAATTGATTTACTATTCATTAAAAATGGTACATGTAAAGTAAAGTACAAAAACTGTATGGCATGTCAATTATGTAAAATTATAAAATATATATTATAATATTATATACTATAAAAAAATAAAACATCAAGAAAAATCATTGGACTTACCAAGCCCCCAAGAATGAAGAATACCATGAAGCCCCGACCGAGAACAGTATCACATACAACGTCACCGTACCCTACAGTCGACATCGTTACAAGAAGAAAATATACGCATTCCCAATATGACAAATATTGAGGATTGTTGAAATTATGGAATGGATCACCGCTATTTTCAAGCTAAAAAGAAAAAATGCACATAAATTTATAAATTTCAAACATTTAATCAATTTAGCTATAATTTAAGGCAGCTTTTGTTATGCTTTAAGCCATTGCGTGCGATATGGGTCATATGAGTCCCAAGAGTAAACCCGTCACCACAACGGCACCGGATCATATATCCAAGACATTACTGAATATGAATTTCAAGTTCGTTGGGAATTTCAGCAAATGTTCTGTGAACCCGCGTAAAACGTCCGAAAAACTCTACTCTGCTGTGTAGAATTTTTATTATTTAGGGTTTATATTACTTTTTGGATCACATATGACCCAGCGTCGCAGTGGTCCAAGGTTTATGTTGTGGTGATATGTGACCCAGCTCGCACAAAATATGTTCTATATGGGCTCAAATTTAAAATAGTACAAACCTTGAATATATTTATATTTTTATTTTCTTTTTTTATTTTTATTTGTAGCAGCAAATGGATTTAAATAAATTACATTAGCTTAACATTACAGATTTGTCAACTTTTATTTATTTACTGTATTGTTTCGTAATGGTTTAGAGTAGTTATCCCAAATATCAATATATAATGCTGCGCTTGAATTATAATGGACCCGTAATATGGAAGATTTTTCCACTCGGAGTGTCTCTGCCACTTTCATTATATAGTGTCTTCGACGCCATAATGTTACTAATATGTAATGGTATGGTGTATGGTAAGATCACACCATTAAACTGTTGAAAATATATGTTGTTGACTACATTTTGTTGTTGTTTTCACCACTTCTATATGTGTTTGCGTATGGTGTCTTTACATCGTCATTAGAATACATTAGGTAATAAAACAGTATAAATTTAAAACTAAACAAGCTACCCTGTCGGAAACACATACTATGTGTCAAGAACTTTCGTTTAAAAACGAAAAAGTTTTCTTCTTAAAAGAAGAATGTCACAGCAGTCATATTGCTATTAACAATGGAATTTATGCGCCTGGACTAATTATAATTATTTAAATAAAAACTTTACGACGGTTCAGCATAATATATGGTTTTTGAAACATGTCAAATTATTTGACTTCAGCGTTTGCGAATATGCTGTCTATGAAATAGCTAGAATGAATTCAGACCTGGTAAAGTTGATAATATAATTTTCGATGTCATCAAGTCTCGGAATTCCTAAATGTTTTCATCTCAATTGTAGTCAACAAATCCGAGACGTTTGCTGCATGCCATTTTTGCCTGGCATGCAGACTGCAGCGTTCGGATCTGAAAAGGCTTTTATGACTATAAGAGATACGTGTAGTGCAGTCCAATTAAAGCTTTAATGCACACTCTGACAGAAGGTGAAATCAATGTCACAGCCTGACGGCGGTGACAATAAGAATAAATAAATAAACTTGCCAAATGAATAAAGCCAGCACCAGTAAGTGAAACAGATATGAAAATGGAAAGCAGTTGAACTAAGCGAATTGACGAGCTTGTTTTCAATATATTGAGATATTGTAAAATATCAGGAACTGTCATTAGACGAAGAGCACGAAGGAATCGCAATCCTAAAATAACACGATGTTATTACGCTACATTGAGGTGCTACAAACGGAACATACAAAATGCCACACGATTTGAAATTCAGTCTATAAATAGAAAACTTAAAAAGGGTAAAAGCCTATAAAACCGTTAAAGTCCTACAGGTAAAGCAATAGATTTTACAATATTTAACGAAAGAAAGCCTTTCTCCAATGTCATAAGAGCAAGAACATGATTTATCGGAGACTGGTATTATTGGAATTTTATCGTTTACTGGTTGACTTCCCGGCATGTGGTGCCACCACGCAACATGTTGGGGAAGATCCGATACAGCCACTTGGTGACCCACAATATTTATGGGGTCTGCCAAAAAACCAACAAATCACAGAGTATGGCATGGTATGTGAGTACAACGGAATGTCATGGTCTTCTACAATTTTGATTATAAACCTTAGGTATCGCTATGGCTTCCTTACGTACTGAATATAATCTATGATATGTTTCGAAATCAAAGCAATGATGTTGTGATGCTTGAATAAAAGAATTATTAAAGCAGCAGAGTAATAATAGTTAATCGTCCACGAGAATAGAAAACAGTTCAATCAATCTGTCACACAATTGCATTCACTGAAATTTGAGCAAAGTTTCATCGGTATGAAGAATTTACTTGGAAATATGCGACAGTATAGCGTTGCTTACTTGGAACATTGATAAAACGACGTTTGTTAAACACTGTAGTCCCGCATATTAAGCGTGTACTGATTAACCTAGTAAGAAACCATTGCACCAGTCAGAAGACAGTGCACAGAGACATCGCCAGGGAAATATGCAAATTGCTTGAGTTGATTTTTTAAAGTAGGCCAAGCGCGTATTGTAGAATGCGTCGTTTAATTGCAAATGTAAACTAGTTTTGTGCTGGTGTATATTCAAATCTGAACAGGATTATTTGCTTACACATATCATTATTTGTAACTTCAGATATAGTTGATAGTAATAGTCTAAAATGCTACGCAAAAATATCTTTTTCCAGATTGTAACATTATGTAATTCGAATACGAATTAAATAAAGAATCGCGAAGCATTTTTCAGCCAAATGAGCTTGATTCTCCAGGTCTTCGAGGAACGCTCGAAATCGGCTGTGCAGATAGAGTGAGCAGCACGAGTTTTTGCAACCAAAGTTTCAGATTTTTGAAAAATCGACATACCGAGCCAGTTTCGTTGTAAATATATGGCGACAAACGACGGCGGTATTGTAAAATAGTCGATAAAGCTGTAAACTTCTAGCAAAAACCATACTTTGTCGGTTGCCGCAATAAACTAAAACAGCAAAATCGATGCGTTTAAAGTTATGTAAAATTAAAAATTTCAAAATCATATATATGATTCCAGAGTTCTTAGCTAACCGTTTTATGCATGAAGATGTTCATTTTCATCAGCATATATAACTAAACGTTGCGCTAATTGGGTTTGTCCTTCTTTGGCCGCAGCTGCATTTCATTTGCATCAGTATATGTTGCTAAGCGTTGCGCAAACTAAGTTTGGCGTGCCTTGTGTGTTAGCGTATTTCATTTGCATTAGTATATATATGTTGGTAAGTGTTGCGTTAACTGAGTTTGTCGTGTTTTGTTTGCTATAGTATTTAATTTTCATCAGCATATATTGCTAAGCGTTGGACTAGCTGAGTTTGCCATGCTTTGTTTGTTAGCGTATTACATTGGCATCAGCGTATATTTGCTAAGCGTTACGCAAACTAAGTTTGGCGTGCCTTGTTTGTTAGCGTATTTCATTTGCATCAACATATGTTGTTGAGTGTTACGCTAACTGAGTTTGCAGTACTTTGTTTGTTAGCCTATTTGATTTGCATTAGTATATATTGCTAAGCGTTGTGCTGAGTTTGTCTTGCCTTGCTTGCTAGCGTATGCGAGGCTATTCAATCATTTTGGGTCCGAGCAACAGTTCCTAAGCAGCTCAGTGATCCGATGCAGTCTATGGGAGTTTATTTTTGGTGCCGACGGAACTTGTCGAAAATTTCACAATAATAAAATGCGTGGCACTAAAAGAGATACATAGGAATGTTATATTAATCCTGTAAGTCCTTAATTAATTTGTATGTCGGCTATCATTAGGCATCGAACCCCGAACCCTCGGGTGAAAGTTCTTTTTTGCTAACCACCGAGCTATCTCGGAGCTCTTTTTCCAATTCTTAAGTCTTCTCACAACGCGACCGCCCAACAACACGGTTACGATCGTGCAGTGTTCGCCGACTTTAGTTAGTGCAACAAATTCAAACGTAATTGTTTTCGAGCAAGTGCTGGAGTTAAAGGGCAATTTTAATCAATGCTCAGCGTTGATAAATTTAAATGTAATTAAATCTAAAATTAAATTTTAATTAATTTTACATTTAAATTATTGAAGTAATTAGTAAATAAAGATTAAAGACACTCCACGATTCCATGTTAAACGACAGAATGTGTAAATTGCATTATTCAAGGGTGGAATCCGCTTTATTTCATCGTTTGTATAAGTAATCGAGGTACTACGATTCTGATTAGATCAGTAATTCTGCATGGACTACACTAGGTACCACGTATGATAGTTTTTCCATTGATTCCGTAGTGATACTAACAGTTTATTTCAACCATGAATATGGACAAGATCATCGTATATGTTATGCAGTTCAAAAAAGTTACATCGAATCAGTGGTGCAGCAGCTATTAACAAGCGATTGGGAGGTTGTTTTACGGAAAAATTGCAGATGCTGGTTTACAACGGTCCTCATTTGCTCGAAATGTGAAAGAAGGGCTAAGCCACTTTTTGATGCAGCCATGTCCAAATTCGTTGTATCTTGAATGAGAATATGTTTTTATCACCATACGTTGTTCAGTTTTGGTCCATGTATCAGGGTTGTCAAAATAGTGTTCTGTAGCGCAGCGTTAGAAGTTTGCCCAAGGGTAGTGCGGTGGAAGCAGCGCGGCGATATGAAGTGCCGGGCGGATTAAATGTTTGAAGAGCCCGAGTGTTCAAAAATGGCAACATAAACGCAAAGAAGAAGCAAAATCATGCCCAAAATGTATTGAAGCCGTGCAAGTCGTACATGGAGCTTGGCGCGTAAACATTTTTAATTAATTGAAAGTTAACATGCCATATTCGGCTTGTTGCTACAACACATTTTACAACAGCAATGAATAATAGTCAGCAATGATGTATATAAACTATAGATCAACTTTAGCACGCTCAGCCGGTGGTGAAAATATTTGAGTAATGATACCCATTACTGACTGAGCGCTAGAAAAATCAAATGAGCTGTCTACAAAAGAATATTCTTATATATAGCTAATGATAAATATTGTGGTATCATAGGAGCCTCGCTTTTGTGTGATAAGGTGCGTGTCATTGGCTATACGTATTCGGAATAACCCCATCTTGTAAATTTCGTGTGTGTGCTTTACCCTAATAAATATTTACTGGAGTCATAATCAGTTTCGAATAGGAATCATTTGTTAACTATTTCGTGGAAACGTAAATCTAATTTGCACAATTCATCTTAGCCATGTATACCAATGTTTGTAGTGCTTTTGTGTTTGCCTAATAAGTTACGACACCGGGCGGGGTGCAGGGCAGGGCGCAGTGTCCTGCCCCGCTTCCAACTATGTTGTAGCGGTCAATTATGTCGAGTTTCTCATCAAGCAGTTGATTCCGCAGAGTCCATATGTTTTAGGATTCCTGGCATTGAACAATTCCCGAGTGGGTCGAATACTTAAATACACAAACCGTTTGTTGGAAATGGGATTATACCTACGTAGTTTACGTTAAGTCGGGACCGTAAATTGAACATGTCATTGATTCTATTATAAATGTTAAATAACATTTTGCGCGGATTATAAGTCGGCTACTGGCCAATATAGAGCTGATTTTAATAATCATTTGTATTATTACCTCACCATTACTTATCCGTATGCAGTATTAAGCTTAATTATACTTTCTAAATCATTCATAAACCATAGCTTTGATATTTAGATGTCGCACTCCATAATTAGCAAAAAATAATGGCCCATCTGTAATAACCAACACTTAGTTTGTGACAACAACAACGGTACGGTTCTAAACGTTGTAGTCCGCCGCTTTTAATTTACCAAAGCTGACAGAGTAGGCTTTCACGATGTAATGTAATTAAAAAACAAGGAAATTCAAGACCCTCTGTATTGAGTATACTATCGTATTACGATCTTATGGTTATAAGCTGTTGTTTAAATAAATATAAAAATTTAGTTAAAATTTAATTTAAAGTTCTTCACCTACAAGTGAACTGCTAAGACATTCTGGAGCTAAGTTAGGAATTTGGTATTTACTCAGAGAATAAGTATAGCCGCGTTGTAGTCGCTGTTGTAAGATGCAATGGACAAGTTATGAAATCATGAAAACCAATTCAGTCTTTGTATTGCCAACCTGCCTAAAAACCGTTCCTAGGTTAAATATGCGGGTCTAGGTTTTAAAACCAAGAACGTGTGTGTTTTTACCACCCTGCAAGTCCCCGCAGCTGTCCATAAAATACATATGGTGTTTTGGAGCATAGTGCCTCTGAAAGACGCATACAAACCTTGTGCATCGTATACCGGAGACTCCATCATAAATTTTTGACACCGTGTGATGCCAGTTAGATCATCGTGTTATTTACACTCTTTCAGAGTGCTACATTTTTCCATACATAATATATATGGTATTCCAGGCACTATAACTAGATGTGGCCTGACACCGTTTGGTTGGTAGCATTAATTTAATTTTACTTAGATACATTACTTTAGTAAATTTATGCCGACGGTAATCAAACTGCAGGGAGCATCTGACCCGCTGCATCATGTATATATACCTAACTTAATGATTATGTCTATGCACATGTGAGATAAATCCGATTAGTTTTTTTACAAGTTATGTTTTTGTAATGACAAAATTTGACGTTTTAAGTTATATGCCCCCAACAGAAAAATTTTAATTTTTTAAGAAACACTAACACTCTTGGTACCATTTGACTCTATTTGTTGACGCAACTAAAAACCTACGTTGGAATTATAGTAGTGACAATTTTGTTTCGATTTTCGCTTATCGGAAAATATTCGGAAAAACTTTTTTCATGATGTTTGTATAATTTTGCATAGCTTTCCAACCATATATGGATCGAAAAGTATCGAAATCAGGTAAATTAATGTATAAACCTTACGGTAAGGCTTAGGATTTCTCATACATGAACGAAATACCTTAATTCTTTCGTTCTTAATTAAGCAAATTGTAGCATCATTCGACTCACCTCGTCAATGCCATCCGAACGGTATATTTTATACTTTAACTACTAAGCTTGAGACCTATCACCGAAAACACCAAACAAAATTTGCTTCCATTTATAAGAAAGATCTTCATCTTTCGAACAGCCGAAGATATATACACAATGTTGCAGTTGAGGAGGCGTGCTTTAAATGCACTTAATACAGAGATTACTAGTACAATATTGTGTATTTGCGCGCCATTTCGAAGCTTTTTAAGTGAGAAATAACCTAAAACTAATCTTTTAACAAGCCCAGAAAGAATATATTATCAATTTCAAATATTTAAAATAATGAACATTTTTGAGACTAACTTACACGAATAAAAAAATAGATAAGAAAGAATATGTTGAAGGCTAAATCGACTTGTTGCGACGCATTTGTTGACCATTTCTCACATGTTTCAACCATAAAATTGGATCTAAAATCAGTGATTCATTAATATTGCAAATGTTTTAATTGCTGCGTAATAGTATCCTCAAAAAACTGTACTACAGGAGCGTATAGTTCCGTTGTTACTAGACCAATGTAGTTCAGAGTATTGGAATAATATCTGCGAACAGGTCACGATTTTCACTATGTACACTGTCACGATTTTTACACTGAATCTGGTCCACTCTATTCGCCGTTATACATAATGAAATTTATTAACTTTTATTTGCAACGCAAACGACTTTATATATCACATTTCTTTCTTTATCTTCAACATTTACACTTATATACCACGTAGATAGATGGTCCCACAAACGTGTTTTTGCTAAACATGTACCAATCTGTGATTTCGTAAAATATACGTGTACGAAAATAAGTTGTGTTTGTAAATCATGAAACCCTGTTTGCGTACGCTAAACTGAGACTACAAATCGCAAAATTGGGAAGGGTAAATTTTGTCTGATTCAATTAGTTTTTTGCGAAAGAACAATCATGCTCTGCACAACTAAAATTACATCAAGATCATTCATCATTTAACATGGAAACTGATAATGAAAAACAACGAATGGACTTTCTTCAACTGACATCATCTTCTGCTAACCAGGCTAATATTACAAATATTGCAGCTGTATGTAGAACAATCAAAAGAAACAAAATTCTGGTTTATAAATCTGTTGAAATTTTAGGTTTAATTTTCGTATTCGGATGAATTTGTGCCAATGTTGTGAGAAACAACAATTTCAATGTTGAAAATTTGAAAATTTTCAGCCTAATTATCTCAGCCTATTCATGCGTAATGTATTTTTTGCATAAAAACTGCATGCGTTACTGGATCCAGAGGAGAGCGGGCTTCGAACATTCTTCCACCGGTCATATCTAAGTCGTGTTATGAAAAACTTGTAAAAGATGTCAGAAAAATCTGTTGATCAAAGATATGTTGACATCCGGCTCCCCCTCCACCATCAAAAACTTCTGGATTTTCCAATGTTGGTACAAAAATGTTGTTGCTTTCTAATTTTTAAGAAAAAAGATAGTTGACAATTAAAGCGCGGAATGGTTATTTCTACGGTAACAAATATAAAGTGACTTAACTAAAAATTACGTTTTTAGTTAAGTCACTAAAAACATCTAGTTCTTACTTGGATGCATCGTAAAAATAAATTATCAATGACGCAATGCTCAGATTGAACACGAGAACGACCTGAAACAATATTTTGTTACAAAAATACATCATCATGATGTCTATATTGGAACCAGTGAAAAATGTACGAGGATTTTTTGAAATTCATTATGTATATATTTTGTTGGCTGCTATTAGATGATTTGCCGGCTGAAGTATGTGTGTAGCCATATTTTAAATGTATTGGAGCGGCAAAAATCAAAAAGTTTTCAAAGCGAATTTCCTATAGTTCTCAAGCTCAAAACATTATATGCTTTTGTTATAGTTTTTTTGTCGTTTTTTCAATAAAATTAAAAAGTTAGTAATTCAAACATAGTGAAACCTCAACTTAGTACAATGTATGACTGCAAAGGTGCAAATATTTTAAATATTTTTTTCGGCATGTGAAATTAAATTGAATTCGTTTCGGATTTTAATTGACTGAAATAGAGCGATTTCAGCATGCTTAGAGAGAAATCGTTCAAATTCAGCCAATCTTCCAGATGAACACCTATGATTTATAATGATTATTGGATTTGGTCGAATGACTAGGTAACAGAGGGAACTGTCTTAATACGTTAGTTAAAACAGTAGGAAAGCAACAAATAGCATGATGCTGTGTTATAATTTTGTGCTAGCTATTACGTAACTCGGTTCGTATTCCAATACAATACTTAGTAGTTACTCGCGCAGTGTGGAAAAACGGAGAGAATGCGAAATCTGAACTTAGTGCCTATTACACGGCTTTAAATTCGGCTTTTTAAAGTCTTACATACTACGCCGGAAATTCATAAGTGCTACGGCTATTACAAGCATATACGAAACTGTATGATCCTTAATTCTTATTTAAATTGTCAAAACACAAAAACTCATAAAATTTATTAATCTAAAATTTTTAAGAAAAATTGTACTTTGAAAAGTAAGTTTTACTTTGTAGAACGCTAGTACTTACGCATTTTGGTGCATGAAATGCAAATACCGGTGCCTTTGCCGTATTCATCACCCCATAACCTTAGACATATTCTAATCACATACATGCATCTGTATCGAAAAAGAAGGAAAATTTGACTATTCTTGGTGTCAAGATTTAGCAGATTCAGCTCCGGCACTGTCCTGCACGTTTAATAACACATACAAAGTATCGTTAAAATAATAAAATCAAATTGTTTAATGGCTAAATAACCCTATAACCCCATAATTCGCTCCAAACAGGCAAGAAATTTGTTTTGCAAAAAATTTAAAATTTCCCTCTTTGGGGGAATTTTGGATCATAGGCTTAAAAACGACTGCTCTCATAAAAGAATTCATAGCAGCAAAGTTGTATGAGAGGATTCTGTGCTGCATTTTTATATTTGATGATTATATCACGAGTTACAATCAAAATATTGTTGCCAAAGTGGCGTCAAGCGGCCAAAACCAAAAAGTTCCTGTTCGTACCGCTATTGTAAGAATTTAGGTAGGAACTCATTGGAGCAACGCAAACATAGGGCTAAGTGCACAACTACACAACATTAACGCTTTTTGAAAAGCTACCAATCAGGTGAACACTTATACAACCATAATTGTGCGCTATTTGAAGAAACTCATCACGCTACACTTCCTCCGTTGCAATTACATATTATATATAGATTTAATTTAAACAATTTAATTTCTAGGAATAACACACATACATGGATTTAATTTAAACTGTCACTCAGCTTTACATAACAGAAGCTTGTTTAGATCTGCAATCGGAAACGATTATCACATTTTATTTGCTTAGTTACATTTTGTGACGCAAACGGTCTACTTATACTGCAGCTAACACACAAAAACTTCATCATTTCATAAATATTTGCCAGGTCATTTCAGTGATAAAATTTCTATTTCGTTCCACTTAAATGCTTATCAATATCTGCTTAACCTGTATGTTGACCCTAACTGCATAGCTGTTTACATAGCATCTTTAGCATTTACTGTACACAACATAAAATATTGTTTTATGCGATATATAATATTCAAAAGGATTGTTAATATTTTAAAAATTGTTTAAAGAGTTTTGAAACACCTACCAAAATTCGTCCAGTTGTGCTTTGACCGGAAATTAGTTCCCCGGCCCAATCTTTCGCCTCGGTCATCCATCCAATCTGAATATCGTCTGCTGGACGAACAGGTGGTGCTCCAACGCCGGTTACGTCAGCTATGCCACCACCAGCTGTTGTGCTTTTCTCACCGGCATCATTTCTTAGTCCACTATATTTACCGTTGGCCATAGCGTCAGCTTCCTGCAACAATGTAGCTACGCGTATTTCAATTTAACCTTGAAGTAGTTTGTTTTGACTGTTTTATGATAAACAGCTTGGTTACTACAACTATTTCATGTAATCTATATTTTGACGAATATTTTGCCAGAAATTAAACAGTTGTACCCTGTACTCGTGAAATTTTGCTTTATAATTTTCTCGAATATATAAAAAAGCATGTTTATCTTCAGTTGTAAATGACATTGCTCTAATCTTTATGTATAAAAATAAACACAGACTAGTAATATGAGGTTAGGGTGGTCGATATCCTGATTCGGTAAAACAGATGTCATGTTTTAAGGACGCGGAAATGTAAATATTTCCCAATTTAGTGCTGGTGGGCCTTTAGTGCTTTAAGTTAGCCAAAATTTCTAATTTTTTTATTTAACCGACTAAAGATTTATATAAATCATATAGGTTTTGCAAAATGTAGGTTTTGCAGCAGAAATACAGTACCTTTACACTTTGCTACTTTCGATTGTGTCCAAGCTAAGGATACGACGCGAACGATCCAAATGAATTTATAATAGTAAATATTTTTTTTGCGCTAACTATATGACTTTCTTTATTACATAGCCAGTTTTCCTATTCTCATTTTTTTAATTTTCTTGTCTATTTTCATGCGGTTGGGAATTCGCTGACTGAGGCGCCTAGTATTTTGTATATTATTAATTAGATTAGGTAATAATTTTAAGCCGAAACTTATTGCCTTTGATTAAGTTGCATTCACATTTGCCATTCTTCCTATGACGTTTTGTTAATTGTTGGTTTTACAGAAAATGAACAGTTATCAAAGACAATATTACCTAAAATTAGATTAACTGTAACGAAGTATATTTCGATATGTAGCGTTAAATAACTGAATTGAATTTAGGACAGTGGTATTATAGTATATGTGGCGCTGAAAAAAGTAATCAGATTTTTTATTCGCTGACACTAATGCCTAGCCTAATATCATTTTAATATTTTTAAAGAAACGAATTGTCAGCTAAAACGTATATACCAATTTTCACACTTAAAATTTGATTTTTAGTCAAATATCGGTATTTACTTCAGCGTACGTAACGTTAGAAACAACGAAATAGGAACGAAACAGGATCTATTAGGTGGAATTAAGGTAAATCTAACTAACCGAACACTTATGAGAGTGAAAATAAGCTCGATAAACGAAGTAGTTATGCACATAAAGCAAGAAGAAACGGATTTGTGTTGCATGATAATAGCTATCATGTTAAATATCTGCAGGTTATAATTATAAAAGCGCTCCAATAATACGTGTGTGTTTTATTCTCTAATGACCGAAAAACTAGACTAACCATGCCTTCATCCACTGCTGGATCAGAATCTTTCGGTCTCCAGCAAATATGTGCTACAATTCGCCACGTAACGACGAGTAACATGCTTAAACAGAATGTAACAATTGACGACAGTAGAAAACACCAATATTTCCGTTCTTCAAGGCATTCGCGCTGTTTCGCCGTCAACATATCGTAGACGTTGATTTTGTTGTCGCAATTGTTCGAGCGGTAATGATCTGATTTCGTCATTGTGATCGGTTGTTTTTAATTGTTTTAATGGAGATTTTGATTTCTGTCTACTGACCTTATTTGATTGATTTACTGACTGACTAATGGACTGATTGATTTATTGGTTGATATATCGATAGATTGATTGATTGGTCGGCTGATTGGTTTATCAGATAGAGCATTGACAACCCGGCGAAATTGGACCAACGATCTAGCTTTATTTTCAACCGACGGATGGTTTGTTGCGTTATAATTGAATAATCAACTAAGCCGCTGCTTCGACGATTGGTGTGGAATATATTGGTTGATAGATTGACCTGTGGCGATATTGGTCTGCTGGTTGTTTTATTCATGTATGAATTAAATTCCGAGCTGGTTTATGTATCGGTTTGCTGATCAGTGGATTGATTGGCATATTGATTAAGCCACCCTTATTGCTTGTAGATTAATCATGTCCGTTGGCCTGCTGATTAAACTCTAACTAGCTTTTATGCAAAAAATATGGTTGGCTACACAAGAATAGCGAGTCGCTTAATATTAGTATGGTTGTTTTTTTCATTTAATTTTTATCGCACTACAATGCGGAATTAACGACTTTTGCTGATAGCTACTATCAACTAATTAATTGCAGTGCTTCCAAAATTTACAAATTATCTCAATAATATTGGTAGACAGTTTATAAGCCTTTCTCGTTAAGTTTAGTAATACTCTTAGACGGTTACCGAGCTACGAATAAAGTTTTTGTCGGTAGCAGATTATGCAATCAATGAAACCTTTCTTCGAAGCCAAAAATTAGCTAAAGAATTCTTAGTCGGTCGGCTTTAAGATTACTTGACGTAGCTGTATACAATCCAATTTGTGAATACTACTATTAAACTATTTACACAGCAAACCATTTATACAGCTAATGTTATTACTGAAGGCTATTGGTATTGGTTGATGCGACTTATAAGGCAATGATGCAAAAACATTATATAATTAAAGCGTTATTTAGACATTGCATTGGTTAATTATTGCGCTGTTGCATAATATTTATTATTATAATCAAGGAATTATGTACAAAACTTTTAATAATAATTTATAATAGAAATTATTGCGTTAATAGACACTGATGTGTTAATACTACATAAAAATAACAAATAACAAAAAATATCGCAGCCCAACGTTCGGTTTAAGTTTTACAAATTGTGGCAATTCGTAGCGGTCAAACAACGGTTTTTCTTAACCTTTCACGCCTGCTAATGGCAAATGGTCTCCGCGCATTTGTCAACAGTTATGTTAACCGAGTTTATCGTCTGATGCACTGATTATTCACTCGGTTTGCGATGTTCTTAAATTGCTCCAGGATAGCTCAGTGGTTTAATATGCTGCTTTAAATCGTAGAATCAGTATTCGGTTAGTGGCGCTAGCTTGCGTTTCTTAATCTGTGAGGATAAACAAATTAATTCGGCCACGAAATGCTAATTGTAGTTGTGGCATGAGCAGACAAATTAAATTACAACCAACTTTATTTATGTATAATATAAAACATTTTTCTGTGCCTTTTTAGCCCCCCTCCCAAGCCGAAACTGGTCAATTTTGAAAATACTGCAAATAATTTTGGTACCATGTGATTCAGCTCAACGAGCGGGTTCGGAAAATATCTATTTCTTTTGAATTTGTTCGATTTCCAGTGGTCCCCTGCGTTACCCAAGATTTACGAAATAATTCGTGATGTAAATTATTCAAGTATATAATTTATGTATCATTCGAACTGCATTGACAGCTGATGGAAACTCACCGCTCACGCTCACTGAAATTGTAAAACGGTACAGCATCTATAGTGCCTACTTAATACATAAATGTCTTAGAAACTCAGCGTTCATGCCCACCTGCAGTGACCTAGTTGTGTCTCAAAGCGAAATTCAGAAGTTTCATGTCCCCTACTGCCGTTTACAACATTTACAACATGTCTTGACAAAGTTAACTGTATAAAGTGGGGTACTATAATTTGCCAAATGTAATAAACTAAAGCGTCATTAGAAAGACTGTTTTGCAGGATCGAATGCGTGAAATGGATTGTCGTTTGTTAAATGCAGTCTCATGATAAGCTAAGTTGTTTTAATAAATAAACTTTAGATTGTGCCAGAAGTTGGTACATACGGTCATTGTTTCACACAGGGTTTACCAAGATATTCTTTTAATATAAAAAATATCTTTCGGAGTTTATTCAATTTTTTAAAGTACAGTTGTAGCAGCGGTTCAAGTGTGTTGTTTCATGGAACTGTCGAAGTAGGACCCGTTGTGTTAACGATATTGCTAAGGCTAATATCGGATCAGAATGGCTTGGCTCAGCGAATCGCTACTCATGTGAGTTTAAAGATATGTTTTAGTAAACCTCCAAGTTAAAATAATATCAGGAGTCAATGATAAACCCTTGAACAACGTTTTTGATAATCGACCGCGTCATCTCATAATATATGTAATATAGTATGACGTGGGTATCACAGTGTTTTTCATTGTTATATCATGGACCCTTGATATGATTTCTTGAACACAAGGAAATATCTATTTTCTAGCCAAGAATCACATATAGGTATTAGTCTAGTGATACCCATTGTGTAGAAAACATATAATATACTCATTTTCTCGCTCCCGCTAAATTAAGGGTCTCACACCCGGGTATGATGTTATCATGTAACCACTTAACCACTTTGTCACGTGCTAATATACCCAAACATAGCTATTCATGTCTTGCTATGACTCCTATATGATGATATCAGACCACTGGCGGATATCAAAGTCACGATGTCACAAAATATAAAAGAGAAAATATTGGTTGATAAATAATGAAATATATTTAAGTGATGGACACAATCAAGTGATTTTACAAGTTCACGATAACCTGTAAAATCCAATTGTCTATCATCCTGTATTCAAGCTAGTTTTACAGTTTGCAATGGTCTCTAAAGACCAATCTCACTCATATTATCGCTGCAAAGCATTGTATTCAGCCACAGAAAAAAATAACGATCTTTATTACGAATCGTATCGTTGAAATGATTAATTTCTACTGTCAATCGATAGAAACATGGCATGTCCTCTCAGTGACCTAGAGACAAATCAAATGTCAAGCTGCGTATAATGTTGATACTTTCTCAAACGTGTTGAAAAAGATGTTTATAACTTGTGTTACCTTTAACTGTGAGAATTTGCTGTTCGGCTTTGTGGTCATTGGAAGCTTGTAAGAACGAAAAGATGGTGATCTGAAAGCTCTGTCACATGGAATGTTATGTCGGATGTTTATCTTGATTAGTGAAAAGTGGACGACTTTATTACAGTACATTTAAGGCAAATACTACAATGTTTGGACAGTTATCTTAACAGATTCCTGTGACGCTTTGTAATCTAAAACTAATTGTATACAAGTGCTACGATTACGTATGACAATTTGATCAGACATGGAACTTAAATTTAAGAGACATATATATGGACAGTGTGCTGCAGGGAGTTGCGTGACAAAAATTCAAAAATAACTTTCATATTTTATAAAAATATTCCCTCATTCATGATATGCATTGACATTGCTCTGTTTATGATGCGCAAATGAAAGCTATGTTTTATAGCAATATATAACACTTGTGTTTGGATTTGTAACAACAATTATAAATTATTGCCTTTTTCCTTCCTAGCTTCTTGTGAAATAATAACTGCTGCCGCAATTTTCGAGATATTTTTCAGCGATTAATTACATTTCAAAACCGTATAGAATAAGCTATCAAGTGTTATCCAAACGGGCTTGCCAGAAGCTCAAACTCTTTGCGGGCCGCATTTGCGAAATGCATGTGACTAGCTTGTTGTGTTTTTGTCACTGCCTCTTTAGTGATATGTCTGGCTGTTGGTTATGCTATGGCTTTTGATTTATTCAGATTACGGTAAACTGCTAAGCATGAAATAGGGTACAACGTAGTTCATCAGCTGAATTTTAAATTAAAAATGTTAAATTAATTTTTTCCATACCAAAAGCAAAAAGTTAACAAACAGGCTTCAAAAATTCTGCTAAAATAGCCTTTCTTGACATTAAAATCGATAAATAAACAAATTTTGCATAATTTAGCAATCTAATTTCATATTAGAAAAACCTGTTGTCAGTTTTTTACCAATCGATAGGTTAACAGAGAAAGGCAAAAAATATGAACGGAAATTAAAGTAGTTTCGCGTGGAGGCACACATCACGACGCCAACTTTGTATCAGGGGAAACCAAAAAATGTCAGCCCCTCTCCCCCAAAATTTAGGCAAGCTGGCAATAAATAGTTTTTTGGCGCTTATAAAATTTTCCATGTTATTAAACTGGCTACAGTACGTAGCCACCGTACCAACGACGTTGCATAATTGGTAATATTGTTAAATTGAACACTATTAAATACAATACACATAATTTATCATATCATGCTGTAAACGTAGCATCATGAAACTTTATAAAGCAAAACATTTGAAAAATATTGCAAACCCAAAGATCCCACGGAGTTCTGGTTTTACAACTTCAACATTTAGTCTCACATTTTAGCAGGTACTTTATTACTGTTGGCTTTATTCTTGGTAATACCAAACATTAATTCAACCAAAATCACGTCTAATTTTGTTGTTTCCGTCTATAACACGACAACTGCTAAAGTGACGTTACAAAAGTTTTCACAGTACAGGGGACCTGGGCTATTGCAACTCCAGGCCTGACGCCTGTCCGATAGCTCCTTTGCTAACTGAATACGATAGAAAACAAACTTTGTGTCAAATCGCGTTGGTATTGCTGTTGTTATATTTTGAGCATGAATGAAAGCGTTTGGTTTAAATTTTGATACTCAGTGGATCTATTACAGTCTATATATCCTAACGTCGTCGAAATGACGACATAGATTGCTAAGAACAATATTGTCGACCACGATTTGTGTATATTTCGTTGTCATAATGACTATGGAACTGTTGGTTCTATCTAGGCTATATTTTATCATGTATCATTTATCGTGTCGATATTGTGACAAACGGATATATGCAGTTGAATTAATCCCCAGTATTTATATATATAGCTATGCAATAAGGAGTGTATATGTTTTCTGGATCAAAACTCCCAAATGTTATTTCATTCGTCTGTAAGTTTGTAAAAGTACTCCGGTTTGCTTATAGTTTTCACCTATAAATAATTGATATCTATTAATTGAGTTTATCACATGTCAGTTTCAGTTTGAACTAAAAATTAGTCATGGCCTGATCTGGCTAGCAATTAATTAAAAACAATGAGCAAAGCATCTAGTTATATTATGGCTACAATGAAAATGTTTTTCAAAGAAATGGTTTCGGTCTGTTGACTGTATATATTGCTAAAGCAATGCATAATGAAAATAATATCTACTAATGTTTTGCAATTATATCTATACAAAAATCGTGGTGGGTACGACGGTTAAAGTTTGCTATTATAGATTGTCTTCGAAATTTGTCATAGAGGTTACACCAATTTTTAATTGTTTACTTTGCAAAATTCCATGCGTTATTTGTACCCGTTCCAGCATTTTCATAGTCAACGAAAATAAGCTAATGACACCTGAGCATTTAAAATTCTTATTGTTAATGTTCATCAGATTACACTCTAACGTTATACCAAAATTCGCTAATGCAGCTATTTAAAAATTAGCATAATATTACTTCACCTATTAAGAAACAGCTATTGAAGACAAAAAAATTATTAGGTTAAATAACAACTAATCGACTGCATAAAAGTACAACTTATATTTCGAATCTAATGCCAAAGTAGTCTGACCACTGTAATAATAACAATTTCGACTAAGTGCCATTTAACACTATAATGTATGATCATCATTCTTTTTCTCTCGCTTCGCCAAGCCTTCTTCGTCGGTTATACCTAAAAGTATATAAGCTCGAAACACAAGAGAACAACGTGAAACCAGAGGCTTATCAAAAAACCCAACAAGCCTCAGAACTGCTGCTTCTATTATTGCTACTACTACTATACTGTTACTGCTGGTATTGCTCACGCCACAGCTTTCCGTATTAGACTTTCATACCTCGCTTGTGCGGTTAACAGCTCTTTGTTTCGGAATATGTATCTAGCGCTGGGCTTACCTTTCCTCATCGACTGAAGCGACTACAACAACCAATATAATCAAGCTAGCGATGGCTGGGGTAATATAAACAACAAGAACCTAATAGCAAAGCGATGCCGCAGTCGTTGTTGGTGCTAATGAGAATAGTTGATAGTTGATCGACTGTCATAATATGGGTTTCCCATTACATGTGGCCAGGGGCACAGGAGCGGTGAGGTCCAGACTTGCTTGATCAAGCTTGAGTAAGCTTTGGCCCCTTGGGTGGCTACACCTATTTTATGGGCCTCCAGAATTATTGACTTGCACACCATAAAATGGTAAATGTTCCAACGCCACGGCATCTGAATTAGGCGAAAATTTCAAATTAGTCGCTGGAATTTTCACGTTCTAAATATTTTCAAAAAAAGAATTTGTTAAACATCAAGTCAGGATAAAGTTGAACAGCAGCTGTTTCCACACACATGCGGAAAATAGTTTAGTAGAAATGTGAGTGTTGTGAATAAAACGAGCGTAACGCAGTAATGTTACTATCCAGACTGATAAATTTAGACGATATCCGTTATGGGGTTTTTGAGTGACACGATCACTCAACTTCTGTTGGTCGCATTGACTAAGACGATACCTCGTTCGAAAGCTTAAAATTTTTGTTTCTGCCTTCAGCCAAAGGCGGAGGCATCTTCCAACATTTTCTTACCAAAAATGAGCCAAGGTGACCGATGTGACGTGTCAGAAAGGGCCCTATAAAGCATCTACGAATGAACAAGATATCTGGGTCAAATTAGGCTCATTTGGCAGACAAAACAAAGGCTATAAGGCCATATATCCTTTTCTAAACAGCCTTTTTCCAAATACAGAGTATGAGTCAAAAGCGGGGTTTAAACGGGCTTACGATTTCCAAGCTACACGTAACCGGCAAGATCTATGGAACCGCTCGAGTTATATGAGTTCTATTTGGTAGTGCAATTATTTCTCTATTGATTTACGCTGCAAGGTTGGGTTAAATCTGTTTTAATCGGCCATGACTTCAAAATACACGAAAACAACAATATCATAGTAGATGGGTTTTATTGATATCATTTTTATAGCAATATATCATCTATATAGCAAGTGAAAATGAATGAAATGTTACTTCTAAAGGCTTTATTTCAATATAATACATTGGTCAATAACATCGGTAAATCTTTGTCATGAAATGCTTATTTTTTATTTATTTGATTCAGAAACTGTATTTGCCAACCAGGTTATTGAAGCATATTCTAATGTAGAGCTCATTTAAATGTAAAGCAACGTATTATTATAAGCATTTCTTATGTCCTTTTGTGTAGTCTCAGTACAGATCTTAAAAAAACAGCGAAATGAAATAGTAACAACATTTTGACATATAACTTACCAAATAACATTTAAGTTTGTGTTATTCATTAACGCACAACACAAGCCGTAACTGCTGTGATTCAAGCCTAGGTTGAGCGTTTTTTGTGTCTATTTAAAGTCTGATATTTTCAAAACAAAACATTCCACTTTTCAAAACCAGGTATTTTGGCAAAGTGCGCAGCTTTGTAATATATATTTTTTATGTTCAATAACTGTAGCATTTGCACATAAATTATTTTATAGATTTCACGCCATATTAGCTTTTTGATATTTACAGTAGCTACAACCTAATAACCGGATAACTTGAACATCTTATTCCCTGAACATTTAACAGATTGTGAATTGTTTTCAAAAAACAGATGTTACAAGAAACTAACCAGTCACATCTAATGTAGAAATTAATCAAATATAGTAGGTATGACATTTATCGTTCTGACGTCATGCCTTAGCATATATATAGTCATATTGCCACACTACTCGAATATTAATAGCTGTCTTCATATAAAGCGGCGACAAAGCATTTTGCAGTAGCGAAGAGCGCGTCAACGTCAAACTTCGTTATCATAATAACTTCTCTAGAGTCACATGTCTGAAACTTCAACAAATCCTTTCTCTGCAGCTCACAAACTAGGCTGATTAAATAAGGATATTATCTTTGGAGCTCAGCGATAACAGGAAACGCCAATAGCGTGATGTAAATAATAACCCGTAACAAATATGTTTTCATTCGTTTTATAAGTAACAGCACTACCTCTTTTCTTCTAGCAGCGCAGATTTTAGTAGACAGAGTTTCAGTACGAAGTAAGTCGCAGTTGGGTTTTGTTGTCTTCAAATAATTCAGGAACAGTAATAGTGCCCTAATTATGGCTTCAAACAATAGAATTTCAAACATTACTTTACAAATCTTGTGTAAGCTCACATTTAAGCAGCATGAAATCGCTTTTGATCTGAGTAGAATAGAATCTAATTCGAAAAAAGCGTTTGTTCAAATGTGTCAACAGTAATTTTAAACTGCCGCTATAAAGATGCAAAAATATAGTTATTGCTACTATTAACGCTTTCTTTATAATTGTTTTGTTGTTTAGTACCAGAAGCCGAGACGTACGAGCATTAAAATTGCATAAATCGGCCGTGCAGACAACATAAACAATATATTGGTTATAACAAATTCGTTCAAATTTACTTAAGCTAAAATGAGAAAAACCTTTGCGATAACAAATAAATAAGGAAAAGTTCTTTTTGAAAGTAAGTTTTGCAGAACCTACACAGTTTTTGAAAAATAATACTGACATATTTTGCCGAACAAAATAAATATATGTTTTCTCTCTCTCATTATATATATTATTGAGTAAAACGTTTGGCAATAAACAATAATCGAAATGTTTGTATAGAAGTTTCTATGCTCAAAATTGCCAAAATACCTGGTTTTGAAAGTGGGACGTTTTGTTTTAAAATATCAGACTTTAATAGACACAAAAAACGCTCAACCTAGGCTTGAATCACAGCAGTTACGGCTTGTGTTGTGCGCTTAGACATGAATACAAAACTAAATGTTATTTCGTAAGTTATATGTCAAAATGTTGTTACGATTTCATTTCGCGGTTTTTTTAAGATTGGTACTGAGACCACAGAAAAGGACATAAGCAATGCTTATGAATAAGACGTCGCTTTACATTTAAATGAGCTCTACATTAGAATATGCTTAAATAACCTGGTTGGCAAATACAGTTTGAATCAAATAAAATAAAAAATAAGCATTTCATGACAAAGATTTACCTATGTTATTGACCAATGTATTATATTGGTGAAGCCTTTAGAAGCAACATTTCATTCATTTTTACTTGCTATATAGATGATAAATTGCTATAAAAATGATATCAATAAAACCCATCTACTATGATATTGTTGTTTTCGTGTATTTTGAAACTCATGGCCCATTAAAACAGATTTAACCCAACCTTGCAGCGCAAATCAATAGAGAAATAATTGCACTACCAAATAGAACTCATATAACTCGAGCGGTTCCATAGATCTTGCCGGTTACGTGTAGCTTGGAAATCGTAAGCCCGTTTAAACCCCGCTTTTGACTCATACTCTGTATTTGAAAAGGGCTGTTTAGAAAAGGATATATGGCCTTATAGCCTTTGTTTTCTCTGCCAAATGAGCCTAATTTGACCCAGATATCTGGTTCATTTGTAGATGTTTTATAGGGCCCTTTCTGACACGTCACATCGGTCTCCTCGGCCCATTTTTGGTAAGAAATGTTGGAATATGTTCTCGCCTTTGGCTGAAGGCAGAAACAAAGATTTTAAGCTTTCGAACGAGGTATCGTCTTAGTCAATGCGCCCAACAGAAGTTGAGTGATCGTGTCACTCAAAAACCCCATAACGGATATCGTCTAAATTTATCAGTCTGGATAGTAACAATGCTGCGTTACGCTCGTTTTATTCACAACACTCACAATTCTACTAAACTATTTTCCGCATGTGTGTGGAAACAGCTGCTGTTCAACTTTATCCTGACTTGATGTTCTACAAATTCTTTTTTTGAAATATTTAGAACGTGATTCCAAGCGACTAATTTGAAATTTTCGCCTAATTCAGATGCCGTGGCGTTGGAACATTTTACCATTTTATGGTGTGCAAGTCAATAATTCTGGAGGCCCATAAAATAGGTGTAGCCACCCAAGGGGCCAAAGCTTACTCAAGCTTGATCAAGCAAGTCTGGACCTCACCGCTCCTGTGCCCCTGGCCACATGTAATGGGAAACCCATATTATGACAGTCGATCAACTATCAACTATTCTCATTAGCACCAACAACGACTGCGGCATCGCTTTGCTATTAGGTTCTTGTTGTTTATATTACCCCAGCCATCGCTAGCTTGATTATATTGGTTGTTGTAGTTGCTTCAGTCGATGAGGAAAGGTAAGCCCAGCGCTAATACATATCGAAGCAAAGAGCTGTTAACCGCACAAGCGAGGTATGAGTCTAATACGGAAAGCTGTGGCGTGAGCAATACCAGCAGTAACAGTATAGTAGTAGTAGCAATAATAGAAGCAGCAGTTCTGAGGCTTGTTGGGTTTTTTGATAAGCCTCTGGTTTCACGTTGTTCTCTTGTGTTTCGAGCTTATATACTTTTAGGTATAACTGACGAAGAAGGCTTGGCGAAGCGAGAGAAAAAAAAAGAATGATGATCATACATTATAGTGTTAAATGGCACTGAGTCGAAATTGTTATTATCACAGCCGTTAGACTACTTTGGCATTAGATTCGAAATATAAGTTGTACTTTTATGCAGTCGATTAGTTGTTATGTACCCTCTTAATTTTTTTGTCTGCAATAGCTGTTTCTTCAGAGGTGAAGTAATATTCTGCTAAGTTTTAAATAGCTGCATTAGCGAATTTTGGCAGAACGTTAGAGTGTAATCTGATGAACATTAACAATAAGAATTTTAAATGCTCAGGTGTCATTAGCTTATTTTCGTTGACTATGAAAATGCTGGAACGGGTACAAACAACGCATGGAATTTTGCAAAGTCAACAATTAAAAATTGGTGTAACCTCTATGACAAATTTCGAAGACAATCTATAATAGCAAACTTTAACCGTCGTACCCACCACGAATTTTGTATAGATATAATTGCAAAACATTAGTACATATTATTTTCATTATGCATTGCTTTAGCAATATATACAGTCAACAGACCGAAACCATTTCTTTGAAAAACATTTTCATTGTAGCCATAATATAACTAGATGCTTTGCTCATTGTTTTTAATTAATTGCTAGCCAGATCAGGCCATGACTAATTTTTAGTTCAAACGAAACGGACATGTGATAAACTCAATTAATAGATATCAATTAATTATAGGTGAACTATAAGCAAACCGGAGTACTTTTACAAACTTACAGACGAATGAAATAACATTTGGGAGTTTTGATCCAGAAAACATATACACTCCTTATTGCATAGCTATATATATAAATACTGGGGATTAATTCAACTGCATATATCCGTTTGTCACAATATCGACACGATAAATGATACATGATAAAATATAGCCTAGATAGAACCAACAGTTCCATAGTCATTATGACAACGAAATATACACAAATCGTGGTCGACAATATTGTTCTTAGCAATCTATGTCGTCATTTCGACGACGTTAGGATATATAGACTGTAATAGATCCACTGAGTATCAAAATTTAAACCAAACGCTTTCATTCATGCTCAAAATATAACAACAGCAATACCAACGCGATTTGACACAAAGTTTGTTTTCTATCGTATTCAGTTAGCAAAGGAGCTATCGGACAGGCGTCAGGCCTGGAGTTGCAATAGCCCAGGTCCCCTGTACTGTGAAAACTTTTGTAACGTCACTTTAGCAGTTGTCGTGTTATAGACGGAAACAACAAAATTAGACGTGATTTTGGTTGAATTAATGTTTGGTATTACCAAGAATAAAGCCAACAGTAATAAAGTACCTGCTAAAATGTGAGACTAAATGTTGAAGTTGTAAAACCAGAACTCCGTGGGATCTTTGGGTTTGCAATATTTTTCAAATGTTTTGCTTTATAAAGTTTCATGATGCTACGTTTACAGCATGATATGATAAATTATGTGTATTGTATTTAATAGTGTTCAATTTAACAATATTACCAATTATGCAACGTCGTTGGTACGGTGGCTACGTACTTGAGCCAGTTTAATAACATGGAAAATTTTATAAGCGCCAAAAAACTATTTATTGCCAGCTTGCCTAAATTTTGGGGAGAGGGGCTGACATTTTTTGGTTTCCCCTGATACAAAGTTGGCGTCGTGATGTGTGCCTCCACGCGAAACTACTTTAATTTCCGTTCATATTTTTTGCCTTTCTCTGTTAACCTATCGATTGGTAAAAAACTGACAACAGGTTTTTCTAATATGAAATTAGATTGCTAAATTATGCAAAAATTGTTTAAAGATCGCTTTTAATGTCAAGAAAGGCTATTTTAGCAGAGTTTTGAAGCTGTTTGTTAACTTTTTGCTTTTGGTATGGAAAAAATTAATTTAACATTTTTAATTTAAAATTCAGCTGATGAACTACGTTGTACCCTATTTCATGCTTAGCAGTTTACCGTAATCTGAATAAATCAAAAGCCATAGCATAACCAACAGCCAGACATATCACTAAAGAGGCAGTGACAAAAACACAACAAGCTAGTCACATGCATTTCGCAAATGCGGCCCGCAAAGAGTTTGAGCTTCTGGCAAGCCCGTTTGGATAACACTTGATAGCTTATTCTATACGGTTTTGAAATGTAATTAATCGCTGAAAAATATCTCGAAAATTGCGGCAGCAGTTTTTATTTTTCACAAGAAGCTAGGAAGGAAAAAGGCAATAATTTATAATTGTTGTTACAAATCCAAACACAAGTGTTATATATTGCTATAAAACATAGCTTTCATTTGCGCATCATAAACAGAGCAATGTCAATGCATATCATGAATGAGGGAATATTTTTATAAAATATGAAAGTTATTTTTGAATTTTTGTCACGCAACTCCCTGCAGCACACTGTCCATATATATGTCTCTTAAATTTAAGTTCCATGTCTGATCAAATTGTCATACGTAATCGTAGCACTTGTATACAATTAGTTTTAGATTACAAAGCGTCACAGGAATCTGTTAAGATAACTGTCCAAACATTGTAGTATTTGCCTTAAATGTACTGTAATAAAGTCGTCCACTTTTCACTAATCAAGATAAACATCCGACATAACATTCCATGTGACAGAGCTTTCAGATCACCATCTTTTCGTTCTTGACAAGCTTCCAATGACCACAAAGCCGAACAGCAAATTCTCACAGTTAAAGGTAACACAAGTTATAAACATCTTTTTCAACACGTTTGAGAAAGTATCAACATTATACGCAGCTTGACATTTGATTTGTCTCTAGGTCACTGAGAGGACATGCCATGTTTCTATCGATTGACAGTAGAAATTAATCATTTCAACGATACGATTCGTAATAAAGATCGTTATTTTTTTCTGTGGCTGAATACAATGCTTTGCAGCGATAATATGAGTGAGATTGGTCTTTAGAGACCATTGCAAACTGTAAAACTAGCTTGAATACAGGATGATAGACAATTGGATTTTACAGGTTATCGTGAACTTGTAAAATCACTTGATTGTGTCCATCACTTAAATATATTTCATTATTTATCAACCAATATTTTCTCTTTTATATTTTGTGACATCGTGACTTTGATATCCGCCAGTGGTCTGATATCATCATATAGGAGTCATAGCAAGACATGAATAGCTATGTTTGGGTATATTAGCACGTGACAAAGTGGTTAAGTGGTTACATGATAACATCATACCCGGGTGTGAGACCCTTAATTTAGCGGGAGCGAGAAAATGAGTATATTATATGTTTTCTACACAATGGGTATCACTAGACTAATACCTATATGTGATTCTTGGCTAGAAAATAGATATTTCCTTGTGTTCAAGAAATCATATCAAGGGTCCATGATATAACAATGAAAAACACTGTGATACCCACGTCATACTATATTACATATATTATGAGATGACGCGGTCGATTATCAAAAACGTTGTTCAAGGGTTTATCATTGACTCCTGATATTATTTTAACTTGGAGGTTTACTAAAACATATCTTTAAACTCACATGAGTAGCGATTCGCTGAGCCAAGCCATTCTGATCCGATATTAGCCTTAGCAATATCGTTAACACAACGGGTCCTACTTCGACAGTTCCATGAAACAACACACTTGAACCGCTGCTACAACTGTACTTTAAAAAATTGAATAAACTCCGAAAGATATTTTTTATATTAAAAGAATATCTTGGTAAACCCTGTGTGAAACAATGACCGTATGTACCAACTTCTGGCACAATCTAAAGTTTATTTATTAAAACAACTTAGCTTATCATTAGACTGCATTTAACAAACGACAATCCATTTCACGCATTCGATCCTGCAAAACAGTCTTTCTAATGACGCTTTAGTTTATTACATTTGGCAAATTATAGTACCCCACTTTATACAGTTAACTTTGTCAAGACATGTTGTAAATGTTGTAAACGGCAGTAGGGGACATGAAACTTCTGAATTTCGCTTTGAGACACAACTAGGTCACTGCAGGTGGGCATGAACGCTGAGTTTCTAAGACATTTATGTATTAAGTAGGCACTATAGATGCTGTACCGTTTTACAATTTCAGTGAGCGTGAGCGGTGAGTTTCCATCAGCTGTCAATGCAGTTCGAATGATACATAAATTATATACTTGAATAATTTACATCACGAATTATTTCGTAAATCTTGGGTAACGCAGGGGACCACTGGAAATCGAACAAATTCAAAAGAAATAGATATTTTCCGAACCCGCTCGTTGAGCTGAATCACAAGGTACCAAAATTATTTGCAGTATTTTCAAAATTGACCAGTTTCGGCTTGGGAGGGGGGCTAAAAAGGCACAGAAAAATGTTTTATATTATACATAAATAAAGTTGGTTGTAATTTAATTTGTCTGCTCATGCCACAACTACGTTGTACCCTATTTCATGCTTAGCAGTTTACCGTAATCTGAATAAATCAAAAGCCATAGCATAACCAACAGCCAGACATATCACTAAAGAGGCAGTGACAAAAACACAACAAGCTAGTCACATGCATTTCGCAAATGCGGCCCGCAAAGAGTTTGAGCTTCTGGCAAGCCCGTTTGGATAACACTTGATATAACGCGTAACACATAAGTAGTTCTGAAAGGGGACCGCCAAATTTTAGAGACATTTTCACGTTTGTTCGATAACTCAGATTTGTTCTATGTTAAAGCATAAAATTAGCTTACAAAATCCAATAGTCATTTTAAAAGCTACACATTGTTCAATTTTTATGTTCTGAAAATTTACTAGTGTTTAACATGTTTTAGTTGCTTTGAGCTTTAGGTTTTGTCAATTAATTTTACACTCCAAACCTAAATATATAGATTTCGAAGGTTTCAAAAGTTCCTTAATCGTCATTATACGAATATGGTTTTAGAACTTCGGTTGAGGAGACCGCAAACAAATACTAATCACTTAGAGTACTTAATAACTAATGATAAGTTGATAAAATATTCAGATAACTGTGTGTTGAAATCCAATTTTGTTGTTTATGGAATACAATCATGTTTAATTATTAACAAACACTGCAAGACATGCAATTAAAACGATGGCTGTAGCCAAAAAGTATTATGATATTATTTTGTGACAAAATAAAATCATTATTTCCTCAATCCGTTTAATAACCAGAGAAAAACAGAAAAACACCAGATATATGATTAGACTTAGATTTCTAGTAAGGACTGTTTCATAGCTAACCCTGCCAGGGAATTACAATTATGCAAATAACTTCTTTCGGAAATAATTCAATTTATTTTGTGACAAAATAAAATCATTATTTCCTCAATCCGTTTAATAACCAGAGAAAAACAGAAAAACACCAGATATATAGAATACGAAGGAAAAGGAGCTCACGAAAAAAACACAAAGTCAGCTAGCAAAAGCCAATCGCAGTGCTAGAAAATCTCCCCGATAGTTCTGAAAAACAGAGCCTGCTGGTCTTACGGATAAAGCTATATCATTATTAAACTGAACACATGCCTTTACAAATTCACTCCGAATCCCACCAGGGGAAAAGCACTGGCCAGAAAAGTGCCGACTCCCATTTTGGCACAAACAGTGTATCAGATCCCTTGCAGACCTCTAAATGCTTAATAGCTCGAAGGACTAGTGCAACGGGGGGACAAATCCAGCAGTTCTCGTTACCCCAATCAAACCGAAAAGCGCTCAGACTCCCAAAGACTACCAGGACAACTGTATTTTGAGTAGAATTCTCCACCTGGTGCGTTCGTCTGGTCGGCAAAAATGTCGAGTGTAAACGGGCCAAACATAGCCTAACATATATTAAACGCAAACCGAGATACAGACCAACCGTCCGTGTCTCTGATTTTACTGAAGCCGTCCGCGACTATATTCCTTCCTCTAGCAATCCAACTAAAATCAATAAGAACATCGTTATGCAAACAATAATTAAAAATGCTTAATGCAAGCCGCTGCAGATGCGGTTTTGCACTGCCGATTTTAATAATTCTCGCCACTGCCGTGTTATCAGTATTCCACTGAACCGACCGGCCCGCTAACACATGAGAAAATGAGCGTAACGCATGCTGAATAGCAAGCAATTCCCTACATGTTGAAGAGGATAAAGCCTCTAACGGTGAAAATAAACGATAACACTGGTATGATGTAGCGTCCACGTAGCTGACAGCTCCACAAGCATAACTACTAGCCTTCTCAAAGCCTCACCTGGTTAGGGTTCACATTTAACTTAGACGCTGGGACCCTGCACATACCCCAAAAGAAGTTGAATTGCGCAAAACATTCTGTTCGTTCTTGTTTGCGTAAAAAACGTGTGTCGCCTAGAGATATTGCTCGAATCACTGGCATACTTCAAAGTTTGGCTCCGGTTATCGGGACACTAGTTAGATTAAAGACCAGAGCATTGTATGCGTGGTGTAATAAAGTTAGAGATATGGGGCACTGGGATCAGCGAAAAGAATTATCCGTTTTTGCCAAGTCCGAACTATTGTTCTGGACAGGAGCCTTGGTTCATGTCAGACCTAAATCTATATTTTCGTCATATAAGCCTACTGCCCTAGTGTTTTCTGACGCAAATAAATTGAATTATTTCCGAAAGAAGTTATTTGCATAATTGTAATTCCCTGGCAGGGTTAGCTATGAAACAGTCCTTACTAGAAATCTAAGTCTAATCATTCTACGGCGATTTCCGTTTT